>LGRX02031446.1:0-31661 GCA_001247695.2 Cymbomonas tetramitiformis
GCAGGGGAAGGATATGCCACGGAGTATGATGCGATTCGGGGCAGGTGGTAAGCGAGCGGAATTCCTCGGAAAGGTAGGGACGTTAGTATGTCGCTAGCATGTTCTTAGGACGCCGATAGCACGTCAGTGTTAGCATGTCATTATCACACATCAGACATGCTAAAGGCATGCTGACGCCACTGCGCCTTAAGCATGTGTTCGCGCCAATATGAGGGGTAGTGAGTGGTGAGGCATGTGGGGGTGCGTAGATCACCAGGAACATGTTATATGGTGATTAGAAGGGCAGGGGAAGGATATGCCACGGAGTATGATGCGATTCGGGTCAGGTGGTAAGCGAGCGGAATTCCTCGGAAAGGTAGGGACGTTAGTATATCGCTAGCATGTTCTTAGGACGCCGATAGCACGTCAGTGTTAGCATGTCATTATCACACATCAGACATGCTAAAGGCATGCTAATGCCACTGCGCCTTAAGCATGTGTTCGCGCCAACTTGAGGGGTAGTGAGTGGTGAGGCATGTGGGGGTGCGTAGATCACCAGGAACATGTTATATGGTGATTAGAAGGGCAGGGGAAGGATATGCCACGGAGTATGATGCGATTCGGGTCAGGTGGTAAGCGAGCGGAATTCCTCGGAAAGGTAGGGACGTTAGTATGTCGCTAGCATACATGTTCTTAGGACGCCGATAGCACGTCAGTGTTAGCATGTCATTATCACACATCAGACATGCTAAAGGCATGCTAACGCCACTGCGCCGTAAGCATGTGTTCGCGCCAATATGAGGGGTAGTGAGTGGTGAGGCATGTGGGGGTGCGTAGATCACCAGGAACATGTTATATGGTGATTAGAAGGGCAGGGGAAGGATATGCCACGGAGTATGATGCGATTCGGGTCAGGTGGTAAGCGAGCGGAATTCGTCGGAAAGGTAGGGACGTTAGTATGTCGCTAGCATGTTCTTAGGACGCCGATAGCACGTCAGTGTTAGCATGTCATTATCACACATTTAACATTCTAATGTCATCCTATGCACTCAAAGAAGTCGGCCGTTGGGTCGAGAATAACGGCGGTCTCCATGCACGGATGTGGCACAATAACAACTTGTTGTTCTACTCGATTGGGTAATATGAATGGCTCCTTGTGCTCAAAGGCTGCTGGGTCAACGTGCGGGTTGAAGGTGTAGACCGTCCTAGTCAAATCATCCGGGCCGAGAATGGAGTTTCGTAGACGGTAGGCCTTGATCTGTTTCTCGGTCGGCTTTGCAAGCCAATCGCACTTGATTAAGGTGTACAACTCTCCAGCAATCTCCACTCGCAGTATTTTGGTAATGCGGCCGTGCCTGCATTTCGCCAAGCCCACGATTGTGAAAACCACCATCGCTGGTCCAAATGCCCTTAATATGCGGTTAGAATGGCATCCTTGTGCTAAACACATTGACTGAAGTAATTTGCCGGTGCCCCTTGGAAGCCCGTGGACATACAATGATCAACCCAATCAAAGAGGTCGTAGAAAACGTGGACCATCGCAGCCAACGTCATGACCCCGTCCGTTGCCTCACATCGAAAAACCTTGCCCGCGAACCGCACCTCTATTAACCGATCCGCGCAAATGGTTGTATAGGAGGGCTCAGGCATCTGGTCCACCAAGTCGCCAACAAGTATCGATGCCCAAGGGTCATTGTAGGCTTTGCGATATTCCACGGTACATCCTCGCACAAGATTGCGAAGTCGATTGTCATACTGCTCGTCGTCGCCCTCTCTCAAAGACGCGGGAGGAGTGGTACGGTCGGTGCTGGAGTCGGAGTCGTCCTCTCTCAAGGACGGGGGAGGGGTGGTGTCGTCGGTGAGGTCGCCCATCGGCTCGGGGAGTGGCGAAGGCGAGGCGGGCAGCGGGGAGTCGTGGCCGAGCCTGGAGATAGCACGCACTTATTATGCCGTTGGTATGCTACAGGCGTGCTAACAATATACTAACGCCCGGCGATAACATCACGAGTAGGGACGCACCTCGCCAATTTGGCATCGTTATGGCTCATGAAGAGGTCGGCGACCTGGGGCTCGGCATCGACCTCCATCATGGATGAAGAGTCAGATTCGCCCTCTCTCAAGGACGGGGACGGGGGAGGGGTGGTGTCGTCGTTGGGGTCGCCCATCGGCTCGGGGAGTGGCGAAGGCGAGGCGGGCAGCGGGGAGTCGTGGCCGAGCCTGGAGATAGCACGCACTCATACTGCCGTTAGCATGCTAACGGAGTATCAAAGGGACCCTAACGCCGACATGCAAACATTCCAAAGCAAGGGGGGGGGAAGGGGGGCTCACCTCGCCAGGTTGTTGGCATCGATGGAGGCGGCGACAATGTGCATGATTTTCGCGGCAATGGACACGAGACAATCTGCCACTTCACGTTCCCGTACTTGTATGGAAAATGCGTGGTCCCCGTACATTACCTTGCTTGGTTCTTCAACCAAAATGGACGGGATTGGCAACCATGTCGGGTAGCGCCGTTGGGTGGTTAGCATTTCTAGTGCGCAAGCATGAAACTCGTGGGGAGTCATGCAAGTCGGTTCGTCCTTGGCATGACAACAGGTGTAAATGTGAACCATGCCGACGTGTCTGTACTCCCGCACTTTCAACAGGCCAGCGGTTACTTCACAAAGAGCACGCTGCATCTCGAGTGACGGGCACCTGCCAAGTTCGAAAGCGGCGGGTTAAAATACTTTCAACAGGTCGTATAACAACAAGCGAGCCCTTAGATAGGCCTTCAATATTCCCGAGCACTATATACGGCATCCTACAAACCATATAGTACGACTTTTTGAAACATGCATGTCGTGGTTGCATGTACGCGACCCGCGTACATCTCGAAAGGAATGCTAAAACTATAGGATAAAGCACTCACCTTGGATCATATACACACGCCACCGTGGTTTCCGCCCATTGGCTGACTCGAAGCTCCTTCGTGGGCTTCTCGAAAAGGTGACCCAACCGGAAACCCTCCGAACGACCAACGGTCTCGCAGGCAACAAGTGCCGTTGCCGGCCTACTTGGGCGGGAGGTGGTACCATTCACCAAACTTGGATGTGGTATCGAGGGTACTGGGTGAGGAGCTGGGTTACGCATGGCCTGGCGGGATAGTCGTGGCACATTGCTTTTGTCCATTGGTCGTTGTTGTTGTTGTTGGAGGGAAAGGCCACGGTGGCCCGGGGCCGTACGAGGTGTTCTTGCGGGCGCAAGCACGACCTCGTCCTCGGATGCATTGGGGGGAACTTGGCGAGCCGATTCTTCACGTAGCGCGGAGAAATGCTCTCCTTTTCGGGGCATTGCAACCCTATTACCCCGCGACCCCCCCTCCCCCCTCCCCCTACCTTCATAGTAATTGGAGTATAGGAGGTCCGAAAGACCTTCGTTAGGTAGCACGTCACTAGGATGAGCATATCAGGCTAACGACATGCTACGGAATAGATTCTTTTGAGGAATCTTCTTCAGATGTGTCATAATTTCCGAGTTTAGCATGCTTGTAGCATGCTAAACTGTCTCGTAGCACGCCGGTAACACGCCC
Source organism: Cymbomonas tetramitiformis (assembly GCA_001247695.2). Taxonomy (NCBI): domain Eukaryota; kingdom Viridiplantae; phylum Chlorophyta; class Pyramimonadophyceae; order Pyramimonadales; family Pyramimonadaceae; genus Cymbomonas; species Cymbomonas tetramitiformis. The sequence goes on from LGRX02031446.1 coordinate 3,548, forward strand.
GTTACACGCCTGTAGCACGCCCGTAGCACGGCAGTAGCATGGCCGTAACACGGCCGTAATATGTCCTTAGAACGTGTGCTAACTGGAACATCGCATGCTAAAGACATACTAAAGAAGCGAATCTGTTAGGGAATATTCCTCCGGCGTGTTATCACGTCCGTGTTTAGCATGCCTTTAGCATGGTTTTCAGTCCGTAGGACGCCCGTAGCACGGCAGTAGCACGCCCGTAGCATGCCAGTAATATGTCCTTAGCGATTGACCTCTAACGACGTGCTAACGGCATGCTAACAGGAGAATCTTTTGAGGAATATTCCTATTATGTGTTAGCACGTCTGAGCTTAGCACGCCGTTAGCACGGCGGTAGAACGTCGGTAGCACGTGCATATATGGGCCTTAACTATGGGCGTTCCAGTTAGCATATGTGCTAAGGACATATTACTGGCATGCTACAGGCGTGCTACTGCCGTGCTACGGGCGCCCTACGGACTGAAAACCATGCTAAAGGCATGCTAAACACGGACGTGCTAACAGGCCTGAGGAATATTCCCTAACAGATTCGCTTCTTTAGTATGTCTTTTGCATGCGGTTAGCATGTCGTTAACACATGATGTGATAACGACATGCTGACGACATGCTAACATAATGTGGGGGGAGAATGTTTTCACAAATTTCCCTATCACGCTAAAGCCAAACCAACATAAATTGAAAGTTTTCAGGGGGCATCGATCCAGTGACCTCACGCGCAGAAGCACACATCATGTCCACTCGACCACGTGACCATAACGATGGGCATTCCGAGACGATGACAATAGTGAATCGATCGATGAGGATAGACGATGACGCGAGTGAAGGGCTTGGCGAAAATTAAAAAAAGAAATTGAACGCAAACGGCTACCGTGCGATAGACGATAACGATATACATATTCCTCCTGCGTGCCTGCGATCCCCAACCCGAACCCGCGAGCGCGAGCGTCATGCGGTGGATTATTCCATCTCCAATCGTCCGATGGCATGGCATCGCATGGCATGGCACACGTTTCGCAGAATTCGTCATCGTCATCGTTATCGTCGATCGTGCTCGCGTGACGAGGACGTGCTGTGACTTCTCACGCCCCCCAACGCCCAACGGGAAGTGAAGGTGTCCACTGTACTGTAGAAGGCATTTTTACAGAATACTGTAAAAGTTCAAACTCACCTCTACAGCCGTCAACGCTTCACATTTCACCGTCCAGCAGTGTGCAGCAGCGTGTGGTGGCCTCGCCAGCGGGTTGCATGTTATGATATTTCTCATTCTTGCTCGCTGCAATATGTCACAGGTTTGTAGTGCATGTTTTTTATATGTATATGTATTATTTTGTGTGTGCTTAGCGCGATCATCCTTGGCATGCGCGGAACTTTGACTTGGAGTGAACGGGAAGATTCCCGCGAGTCCTTTGCACTCGAAATAGTTGGTTCAAATCCAACTCACTCCACCTCTCCTTTTCAGTTTCCTTCGTTAATTTCGTTTGTCACTTATATTATCTTTCATCTTTACTAAACGTTACTTGGTTGGTTTTGTTTTTCAGATCGCTGAAAATATTCGAGTGGTGAAATCAATTTTTCCACCATCATCTCGCGTTCACATTCGCGCTTCTTTGAGGTTCCTAGGTTGCTAGTTATGTTTTGCACAAGGGTTTCTTTAATGCGTTTTCCGCTTTTTACTAAGTGTTGGTTCTTTGCTTTACTTTTCAGAGTAGAGAAAGCAAAATTTCAGCCCATGACCAACGCCAAGACTTAAGGTAAAAGCTATACCCTTTCTAAGTTAGAACCTAAGTTGTTGTGATTTTGTGTGAAGTTTCTCACTTGACTAAGTGTTGGTTTATTGTTCCACTTGCTTTTTCAGATCGAATGAGAATGGGCGAGTGGAAAATCTCGGAAGGTTTCACTCCAAGACCAGCGCCGAGATTTCTCGCTTGTTGCACGTTGTTTTAAAGAGATTGGGTTGATTCCCTAGAGGCAATTTCCGGACTAGAGCCTTGTTTTGAGCGAATTAGGCTACGAATGGGGCAGCCCTACTTACGATTGGATTGTACTGTGGATAGTAAAAATATTAACGTTTCTAGACTTCCCAATTGTATCCCATCGTGCCTAGCTAGCTACACTATCGTATTAATATGATTGTATTAAACATGCTCGAGTGTTCCATGCGTATGCGTGATGTGCTAGCCTTCGCATAGCATACGCATTGTGAACACACTTTATGTAAGTAGCACACATTTTCGCAATCCTCTAGTGATATTGTGCATATAGATAGGCCTCGTACACGCGAGTGCTAAAGGCATACTAATGACATTATATGCACATGCTAACATCAGTTATCATATCGGCGTTAGTGTGTATGTAGTACGTCCATAGCATGTCGTTAGTCTAGTATCGTTAACATATGTGAATAGCATGTCGATAGTATGCGTTTAGTATGTACTTGTTAGTACGATCATAGCATGCTAATGACACTATATGAACATGCTAACATAAGTTATCATATCAGTGTTAGTATCCGCGTAGCACGTCCATAGCATGTTTTTAGTATGCGTTTATGATGGTTGCGTTAGCATGGACATATTATGCTAAAAACATACTAATGCAATGCTATGGACATCATATTGGCATACTAAACCACTTGGCTTGCCATTGTTAGCATGTCCGTAGTATGCCGTTAATATGCCGTTATGATGCCGTTAGTATGTCGTACTAAGAACGTGCTAACGCCATGCTAACGTTGCGTTAGTGTGTCGTTAGCACATATCGGTAGTATGTCGTTAGCATGTCGTTAGCATATAAATTCCAGTTAGGACATGTGCTAACGGCATGCTAACGACATACTATCGACTGTTAATATGTCGTTAGCATGCATTGTTATAATTCGTTAACATGTCGTTAGCACGCGTTTAGCATGTCGTTATCGGCATACTAACGTTTTCCAGGACCGTAGGGTCCGGGGTTGTCTGGTGAGCCTCCCAGGGCCTCACCACCGAGAACCCCCTCACCAGCGAGAGTCAGTGGGGCTGAGCCAGTGTCCGAGCTCGCATTGAGCTCGGCGCTACGGCAGCCAGCGCGCCGGAAGCGTGCGTCGCCCGAAGCTCCGGCACCGGCGGCGAGCGCCAGCTCCGAGTCGGACTCGGACCGCTCGGCTAAGGGACTGAACCCCTCAGCGGCTCCCTTCTCCCCACTCCCTGCGTCCAGCAGGAGTGCGGGCAGTAGGCTCGTCCGTCAGGAGCCGGCGCCGGGACTGGTAGCGTCCTCCCTCTCTCCCCTCGTGGAGTGCGAGTAAGGGAATCTCACCAGCGCCCCAGGGCGCTTTGAGATTTACCGAGCCAGTGACTGTAGCCCCCCTGCAGAAGGGGAGTTTGACGATGTCCGGCGCTCAGAGCGGCTGGACGTCGTCCAGTCAAGGGAGCACGAGTCTCGCATCCGGCCCAAGCCAGCTTGGCGAGGGGAGCGACGTCAATCCATGCTCGCATTGGCCCTCCGCCAATCAATGGAGCACTTGGGCGCTGGACTCAGCGCAACGACGTGCAAGAGTCTCCTTGCTAGCTCATCAGCGCGCAACCGCGCGGCTTGCGTGGGTCGCATGGAAGGCCAGAGCGGACCGGTCAGCGCATCAGCGCGAACTCCGGCGCCTGGCATTCCAAGCTTGGAAGGACGCCACCCAGCAGGTCGCCCAACTTCAGGGCCTGTTTGTCAGAGGCAGTCGGCGTCGAGTCGAGTCCGCTTTCGCGGCATGGCGCCAGCGTGTCGTCCAGTCACAGGGTCTGTGGCGCAGGGGCAGTCGACGTCGAGCTGGGGCCGCCTTCATGGCATGGCACCAGCAAACGATGCTCGCCAAGGAGAGGAGCACCTGGTGGGTTGGAGCCCGGAGCCACCGGATGACTCAGATGGTCAGAAGGTGTCTCCGCGAGTGGCGCCGACTCCCCAGGACGACCCCAGTCAGCTCGGACTCGTCCCAGGGAACGAGTGCCCGCCGTCCAGTAGGGAAAGTGGGAACCTCATCCGACGTCAGCTCCTGCTCGGATTCCGACCAGGAGTTTTGGTGGCAAGACATCCGTCGAGGCCTAAAGCGCCTGGGAAAAGACCACCCGCTGTCAGGGGTAATGTGGTTCCAGTTTAAGGACCATGGGCTCTCCGACGACGGCGCTTATCGCCTGGAGATCCACCAGCAGTCAGTCTCCGAGTCCAAGGGATTGATGCAGCAAAAGCGCGAGGACCCTCACAACTCCCTCGGGAGGTGTAGATTCTCTGCCTTTGCCATCAACGTCCGCAGACCAGGGGAGATAGTACGCCGAGGAGTGGACCTCCAGGAGGTAAGGAGAGCGGTCGTCGCTGCCGTCAGAATGAGCGGCCGCACCCGGAAGTCACACAGGGGTCTTAGGAAGTCAGGTACAGCACCTCCGAGTTCCGCAGCCCCCGGTGGGAACTGGTCAAACCGGTTTGCTCCCCTCTCGTCCTCATCGGAGGAGGAGCATCCCGCGGAACCTCCAAGGCCTAGGACTCAGGCGCCTAGACCGAGCGGCCCCAGTCGCCCGGTGCCTCGCACCAGGAAGTCCAGTCGAGCACCCTCGGCCCCGCACCCCGGTCCGACTTCCTCAGGGGACACGTCGTCGTCCCCGGAGTCCACCTGGAGCAGGAACAGTCAGGACCTGCAAGAGCTAAAGGAAGCCTGGCAGAAGGAGTCTCAAGCTCGGGAGGCAGCTGCCGAGGCTCGCCTGGAACAGCTGTCTCGGCAACTCCAAGAGAGTCAAAGAGCTGCCGAGGAGCGCAGGGTCTCCGATCAGCGCGCTGCCGAGGAACGCAGGGCCTCCGAGCAACGCGCTGTCGAAGAGCGCTGGGCTGCAGACCGGCTGGCCGCAGAAGCCCGGGAGACTGCCAGGCAGTTGGCTGTCGACGAGAGCGTCGCTCAGCAGATAGCTGCTGACGAGCGGCGAGCAGCAGATCGGAGGTCGGCTGAGGCCCAGTTAGAGGAGAGGCTGCAGGCGGTCATAGAGTCACAAGTCCAAAGGCTCGCCCTGGTTCAGGCTTCGCCCTCGGGGCCCGTGGAGTCAGACGCTCGAGGGCCCGCAGCGGCAGTGTCGAGTCCGGTTCAGGAGACGCCCATCTCCCGAGAGGGACATGAGCTGGTAGAGCCGGCTTCCGTCGTCACCTGTGACGTCGAGAACCGGGGCGTTCATAGCCCGCCGGAGGAGTCACACGCGGGCGTGGCATCGCTTCCGCCGCACTCATGGGACTATATTTCCCTTCCAGTGAAAGTCTGCGCCGCCCTCCGGAAACACGTGGTCGAGCATGGCAAACCGGGGGTCGACGCCCAGCGCCTGTTTTACGACGCCGCCCGTAGGTATCGCTCCCTTGGTCAGGTCGCTGGGTGCGTGCATCCTACCAGTCAGATCAGGCAGTGCCTGAAAGCGAGAGTCTCGGACGATGACAGAGTCCTCGGGTCCCAGGTGGTTCACAGTCTCACGGCGGCCTTAGCGCCCGTCGCAGAGAACTGCGCTCGTTGCGGGTGCGGGCACGCGGAGAGTCCGGTGCATATGTGGACATGTCAGGTGGGCACTAGGAAAAGTGTAGTGGCACTCCTGAAGACTGTGTACCTGCCGGTGTGTGGGTTTTGCTCCGCGGACGTGTGGCCCGGTGCTTTCGACAACTTTCCGGTAGTGTCACCGCCTCCGCTTGCTGCTGCAGCGGACACACCAAGAGACGGGGGGGGATGGTCCCTCAACCTGAGTACTCGGAGCCAAACGAGTCCCCGGAGGAGCCCGGTGTCAGCAGTCATGGAGGTCCCGGAGGCTCGGGGGGTGATGATCCTGGAGGGCCAGGAGGTCCGGGGGGTCCGGGCGAGGGTCCTGGCGGCGATGGGCCGGGTGAGGACGGGGATGGCGACAGCCAGTTCACCTTCCGTACCGAGTCCTCTCGTTACAGGGAGTCCCGACGCCATTACAGTCGTAAGGACGAGCAGCATGCCCTTAAGGAAGGCCCTCAGAGCCATGGAAAAGGCGGTGGACAGATACCACACGGAGGTGGAGGGGTCGTCCCACGTCTTTGGTCGGCTCCTTCGGTTTGTTCGGCAGGTCAGGGAGGTTCGGGAGTTGGAGCCAGTGCGCTACGCCATGGAGATGGCGCGTCTGGGCACGCTAGAGGGCGGGAGTGAGGAGCCGGTGTTGTCAGACCACTCCCTGCTGTCGGAAGTGGCCAGACACTGCTTCGGCGCACTGAGCTCCGAGTACCGCGAGCTTTCTTCGGTGTTGAAGGAAGCTCGGGACGGTAAGCGCCTCACCCTGGACGTGATAGTGGTCCCCTTAGCGCAGCTGGTGATGCCCGACAAAGGGGAGATGGCGTCGATCGGTCCGTTCCTGCGTCGCGTGCGTCAGAGTCAGGACAGACAGACTCGCACGGTCCGCGAGTTCTGGGATGGGGTGCACCTCGCTCACGACATCGTGAGCATGCTGGCTGCCCACGAGCTCGCCACTCCGGTGCCAGAAGAGGAGCTGTTGGACATATTCCTTACTGGACTGATACCGGAGGTAAGGAGGAGAGTCTTCCTTATAGCCGAGAGGCAAGGCTCTTCGGTCCTGACTCTGAGCAGGACGGCCAGTAAAGGCCGCCACAAACTCCTGACTTGGGTCATAGAGGCTGAGCGGGAGTTACGGCAGAGCCAGGATAAGACGAGCCGCTCAGTCCAGCTGCTAGCCCACGTAGATGTCACAGAGGAGTTGCTAGCCATGGCGACATCCGCTAGCACTCCGACACCCACAGGGCAACGACTCGGGTCCCCGGAGTATGAGGGCTGCCGTCTGTGCAAGAGCATGGACCATTACGCCCGCGACTGTCCGCAGGCGAAGCAGCGCCTAAAAGAGTGGGCCAAGTGCCTCCTGGAGGACACCCTGGCGTTAATAGGGGGCGATTCGATGGTAGAAGAAGCTTTGGCTGCCATCGGATTGGATTTTGTCCAGGAGGACGCTCCCCAGCCCGGGGCGCCCTCCCCACAGTAAAGGGCGCGGGCCCCGTCACAGCGGGGTCAGGGGGACAGAAGGGCCCCGCGCCGGCGTCCACAGCGATGCAGGTGCTGCGTGATAGGTGGAGAAGGTGCGGGAGACACCTTAGTAGCAGCGCTAGGCGCCACCTCAGGAACCAGAGTCAGATCAAGGAGTGTGATGAACAGGGAGATTTGGACATGCTAGCCGCCACCCGCACGGGAAACCCAGAGCCTCCTGGGCGGGAACAGGTCGAGCAACGCATTCAGAGAGAGCAGGCGAACTTCTGGAAGTCCGCCAGAACCCCAGCAACCGCCTCGGTTCCGCGTCCCGAGGAGCCGTGGGAGCTGCTCTGTTGGATCACCGGTGCGGACACCCGGGATAAAAACCGGTCGAGCCACACAGTTGAGCCACGGGCAGTCTACCTACAGCACTTGGAGAACCAGGGTTCGGACGTTGCGAGAGTTCGCGGGCACTGGAAGTTCAGGGCTCAGCGTTTACCCCCCAGAGTTAGGAAAGCCTTTAAGGCCCAGCAGCCAGGTGCTCGCCTGCGCCCCGCCATTAGGGCGCTAGAAAGGTATCTGGAGCTGGAAGAGTCAGAGGTCCGACCGGTCAAGTCCCTTGCGCTTTGGAGAGCAGGGCAAAGGCGAGTGAGCAAGAAGCTTGGCCCTACAACTAGTAAGCCCCAGTTGAATCGAGAAGAGTTAGATAAGCGCCTGAAGCGGCTCGTCAGGGTACGTGAATTCAATCGCCGACGCCGAGCCATTTTGGATCAGGAGTTTGGACGGTTCGTTCGCGTAGCCAAGCCCAAGCCCGTCGAGGGAGAAGAACTCTCACCACCAGAGAGAACTTCAAAGCCCAGTCGGCCGTGGTTGACCAGAAGCAGGGCTCGCCAGGCTTTGGGTCCGAAACGTAGACCATGGCTGACTCCTGAAGACAAGGCGCTTCGAGCCTCTCGATTGCGACGCAGATACGAGTTGGAGGATAGGGACCCGGCTTCTACCTCAACAGAACGCCATGCGGACTTCCACGCATTCGTGCAGGAGGAGTTGGATAGGGAAAATAGGGAACTTCAGCAGGACAATGAGCTGATGCACCGGGACGAGCAAGTCAGAAAGCACACAGCGGCTAAACTGGCTGCAGCATCAGTTCAAGTCGCGGTTTCCCCCCCAGACTTCCCGGAGCGCAGTGCAGTCCAGAAAGCAGTCGCCATCGGCCTGCTAGCTGACGCATGCACTTACTGCCTCCCGGACTGTGACTCCGACGCAGAAACGTCAGTCACCCGCCTGGACTGCATAATGCAGGACGGCGATATCAGTCCGAGCTGGTGTGAGTCCCTGGCAGCGGTGTCCTCGATGGGCGCGCGCCCGAGGAGTTTCGACAGGCACAGTCGCACACCGACGTTGCTGCTGTTTTGGGCCTGGATCGCGGGCGTCAGAGTCAAGGTGTTGGTGGATTCGGGAGCGTCCACCAATATTATCGCAAAGAGTACACTGCAGAAGCTCACCGGCATCAAGCCGGTGCGCCACGAGCAAGCCATGCGAGTTCGAGTGGCTGACGGCACCACGTATGATGCTAATTCCTGCATCAGGCCCAAGCTCCTTGCTGAGACGTCAAAGGGGGCGTACGGCCAGCAGGTTGAGCTTCGGGTGATGCCCCTTGACCTCAAGGTGGATGTCATCTTAGGAGGTCCTTGGCTGGCAAACCTTTCCCCAGTTACACTGGATTATAAGAATTGGGGTTCGGTCCGGTTCACCAAGGGCAGGGAAGAGGTCGTCATCACCGGCTGTTCGCCGGGGTCCCCGGACCCCAGTCGCTCCAAGGACACGGCAATGGCACTGGTGCAGGGAGTCATTTTGAGTCAACGTCGAGCTCGTCGGGACCTGCGGGCCCTCCGAAACAGAGAGGGGCAAGCTTTCGTTGTCTACCTCGGCCCCGATGGGTCTTTTGGCGCGTTGGCTTGCAACAAGGGGGGGGGGATTCCGACGAGGATTCCCCCAACGATGTTGTAGCAGGCCTAGCGTCAGAACCCTCCTCCGGGTCCGAGGATAGTGAAGTCAGCGTGCGTGCGCCCCAGCACAACGGTGCCGGACGGAGCAGAGGAGTCTGAGGGGCCGGGGGGGTTGGTTTCGGACAGCTCCGAGTCCGGCTACAGTGACGTGGAAGGGGCGTGTCATTTGCGGAAAGTAGGGGCGGTGGTCGAGGATATTAGGCCAAAGGGATTTGCGAGTACGGTTGACGAGGCCGGGGATCATCCTGACCCTCTCAGCGTTTTCGCTAGCAAGCAGGAGGCGAACGGAGCATTTGCGTTGCTTCCGCCAGCGGTGCGTAGACAGGCGATAGAGGATCACGCAGCCGGGAAGCCACCCACCTGGCACGCTCAGGCGGCCGCGGCGCTCCAGCAGGGCCGGGTCTGGTCGCGGAGCGACGACCCCGAGCACGGCGTAAGCGAGTGCGTTGGCGTGACCAGGTCGCAGCAGTCGGTCAGCCTGGTGCTGAAGGTGGCCCCTCCGCTGGGCAGCCGCCGGGACCAAAAGTCCCCACCGTTCCGAGCCCTCAGAGGCAGAAGTCGAGAGCCCCGGCACCAGTCGTGCCGCCAGACACTACCCCGCCGCCAGCTCCGCGAACCACAGACCAGTCGGCCCCAGTCGTCGCGTCAAGCACCACCCCGCCGCCAGCTCCACGGACCACAGACCAGCCAGTACCAGTCGTCCCGCCAGTCACTACCCCGCCGCCAGCTCCACAGACCGCAGATCAGGCCTCCCCGGAACCGCCGGAGGACGAGATAGACGAGACGGTGTCGCCAGAAATCTGGCAGCAGCTTAGGGACCTGGAAAAGGAGTTCGCAGATGTCATTTGCACAGAGCTGCCAGACTCGGTCCAGTCAAGGGAATACAAGGCCGGCATCCGGCTCCGGCCAGATTGGAACGGGAACCCCTTGCACCGGCGAGGATACAAGTTGTCGCAGGAGGAGTTGCGGCAACTCCGGCAACAGCTAGATGAACTCTTAGCCAAAGGGTACATACGACCCTCGGCCTCTCCGTGGGGCTGTCCCGTGCTGATGGTCCCCAAGCCAAGTAACCCCAAGGAGTTGCGTCTATTCATTGACTACAGACAGATCAATGAGATCACGATCAAGGATAAGTACCCCCTCCCGGATGTGCAGAGTCTCTTAGATGACCTACAAGGGGCTACCACACCACTGAGGATTTCTGTTAATAAAGTGTTAAAAAGTGTTAATTAAGTGTTAAAAAGTGTTAACGGGTAGGAACTGTTAATAGTGGTGGTATAAATCCCGATGGTAAATAATGATTGGCGTGGGAAAAAGTTAAGGAATTATATAATTCATGTTAACAGAATGTTAACAGAATGTTAACAGAATGTTAATTTAACACAATTTTAACAGAATGTTAACACTTAATCGGAGGGGTGCCGGAGGGAGTTGAAATAGGCCCCCCCTCGCGAGATCGTTACACATGTAAGGAATATTAACAGAAAATTAACACTTTTAATAGGAATCATACACGTGGCACTCGGATTAACAGTTTTACCGGATACTAACACTTGGCTGACTGTAAACGGTCATAAATTAACAGATTTGACCGGATCGTCCACGTGTCATGACTATTAACACTAGCACCACTAGATATTAACAGAAATTCCAGATTGTTCCACGTGGCATGTCTATTAACACTAGCACCACTAGCTATTAACAGAAATTCCAGATTGTTCCACGTGGCATGTCTATTAACACTAGCACCACTAGCTATTAACAGAAATTCCAGATTGTTCCACGTGGCATGCTAAGAGGGACTGCCGATGCTACTAAAAGTACCACTGGAACAGATTCGTTCCATGTGGCAAGCAGGCATTCGCTAGCTACACAGAGCAATTGGACGGAGCTGATGAAGCTGAGCTGGCGTTCGGTGTCCTCCTTCGATTGCTGCGCGGAGCTCATGAGGTAGCTTGCGCTATTGCTTCTTGCAACGTACCGCTTTCATCCCCGGCCATAGGTAAGTGGCGTGTAGAGGTACGCGGTTTCCAGGTGGGCGATGGATAATGACCTTGGTTTCGAGACGGCTTACCGGTAGGAGAAGTGTACGTTTTTCTGCCTCGTTGCACACATACACGCCCCGGCTGTTCATAGTAAGGTCCTCAACAGTGGGGTAGGCGGTCACCATAGCCAGGCGGCACACGGTGTCGTTGGCGGCGGAGTTCTCGGCGGAACGCTTCAGGAAGATCAAGTAGTAAGCCTCCACGGTGCCGTACTCAAAAGCGTCGGCCGCGCATGTACTCAAAGCCACGTTGAAGGAGATACGCGTTTTTGCCCGGGTGTAAACCCGGGATGTGAAGTCCTCATCGCCTCTTCGCATGCGCGAGAATCGAAGGACGTCCATGGCTGCATCCAGGGAAGGGCTTGCATGATCGCTAAAAAGGGATCGGACGCACCCCACCAGTTCCCGGTGCAGACGACCCCCCTCCTCGTTTGCCAACGCAGCGGTTGGTACACCGTCGCGGACGAGATAGTGGCCGGTGTCAAGGAGATGGCACACCTTGGAGGAATCGTCAGCCCGGGTGGTCCCAGAATCATGGTATTCGCCGCCCTTGGCCATGGCCATCTACGTGAGCATGTCCGGAAGGAAGCGGATCCCTTCGTAGCTCCACGCCATGTCGTCCACCGCCTCTTTCGTGAGATACGCGTTCGCTATGCACGTGTCGATCGCCTTACCTCCGACCGGGGCTGGCACCACCCCCTTGCTGTCGCCCAGGAGACGCTCGACCCAGAGCTCGTTGGTGCTGCTCACCACGCCGGTTTCCTCCTCTTGCTTGCACAAGTGAACGACCGCCATGCGCAGATTCAACGTCAACATGTTCATGGGGCATTGCTGTTCCACAATCACCGCAAAGGCCCACAGCTCTTTCCCGGCCTCCTTCCGGGGCTCCGCACGGGACTGGAGGTCCCCACACAATCCTATTGCAGGCCCTCTCATAAAGTAGAGCACCGCCCGCCGCAAAGTCCACCAAGCCTTGTCCAACTCCGGATTCAAGTTCTTCAGAACATCCATGAACACCATCGGACTGAAAATCAAGATAAAGTTCAGCATGTCCTCCATGGTGTAGTTCCCTGCAACAGCGAGCTTTTTACAGATGTTAGGCAACCGGCTCATCCTCACCGCGTATGAAATGACACCAACAAACTAACAACAGTGCATACATATATACCTGGTTGTAGTAGCATTCATCCCTACGGTTAGTAGGTGTGGCCATTCCCTGCCGGTGCACACAAACATGGTTGCACGCGGACCGGGGGAATAAGGTTGGCGCATCCGCCACGCCCGTTCCTACTAAACAAGGCACATGCAAGGTGATGGGTGTCGGTATCCGTGGTTAGATCCGGGTGCTCACCCGCGTATTGCACGAAGTCCTGGTACTCCCGGTGCATGTCATGCGGCGCGGTCAGTCCCTTTCCGTTGGCCTGCAACTGCTTCAGTTGCATGGGTGAGAAATAGCACGTGTTTGGGCAATTGTTCACCTTGTTTCGCAGCATTTTCAGGAACTTCTTGATGACGCCGTAACACATCATGTGCATGAACGGCAGCACGTACCCGTAGATGGGGTCAAAGTAGTCCAGCTGCTCTATCGGCCCGGCTGCATATCGGCCGGTCCGCATCGGATCCACACCATCCTCCGCGGTCAGCCTCACCAGTTCCTTGTGGTCCTCCTTGGTTAACCACACACTCGGATCATTGGCATACAACACCTCCCCTTCGTCCAAGTATGTCTGCGAGATGGGGTTCGCATAGCCCAAGCAGTACATGCCATTACCGTTAGGGCCCTTAGTGGCCTCCCAGATGCTTTTGAAGTCGTTGCGCCTTGCCGCCACGGGAGCGAACTTCCCCAAGTCGTTACGCGCAATCGTATCGCAGTAGCATAACATCAGGAACACGCTGAACTGTTCATGCCACACCTGGAAGTACCCGTCATACACCCTGAAAGGGGTTTGGTCAGCATCGGCATGGCCCTTACTCAGTTGTTTCAGCTCTTCCATCATGGGTTCTAGCAACACGTCGACGTCCTTCCAGTGTTGACGTGGGCCAGGGGCAATCGAGATCACATCGCAGTGCTTCATCTTCACACGTTCCTGCGGATACCCTCCATTGCACACGCAGTCAAGCGCAATAGCCTATGATCTCTTCAAGCCGCGCTGGAGCGTCACACCTCCGTGCGCACACACTCGTGTAGATGTTGACCGCGGGTTGGGCTTTACGCACTACCTACCTTGGGAGGAAGGTCCGCACTTCGCAACGCGCCGAACCGCGTGGACCAATTCCTGCGATGGCAACGCGCTAGTCAGTTGCGGTCCTTTCACCCATCTCGCATCGCCCATCGGCAACGTTCGTATACAATCAGCCGCGGCACTCGTCCGTTACAAGGAGTAAGGACATCGGCACGGGTCGCACTGTTTGTCATGCTTCTTTGCTTGCCCGTCGTCCTCTCCATATTCGATGCCCATCCCAGTTCGTAATACCCCTGGTTTCTCCTGGTTCCCGCTCGGCGTCTCACGCAGTAGTCTGCCACCGACGCTAGGGTGCTCGTTTACTCGTAGCCCGTGCGGGCTGCTCATGACACAAGCGTTTTCGGGAGCTCTGGCCGTGGGACTCGCACGCTGCTTAGCAAAGTCGTGGTCCATCATCCAGCGCCGCACCAGCCGCTTCACGGTGAAATAGAAGTAGTACTCCTTGGGACGATACTCCTCCCCGCGCGCCGTTTTAACAACGTCGTACCTCTCCTCCGTGCACCACTCTGTGGGCTCGCCATCCGCCCCACGCTTCGTGGGCACGCCGCATACCTCTTGCACCCTCTTCCCCGGCTTTCCCTCCCCGTTTTGCCATGCAAAATTGCGGTGGAACTTGGGACACACGTGTATCGCATAGTCCCATACGCTCTCCGCACCGAGCGCCCGTCTCATGTGCCATAGCGATCCCGGCAGGTTGCAAGTATTGCCGCCCAGGAGCATCTTCAGGACTTTCAGGAAGGTGTCGAAATGGTCATCAGTCCACCTCTGTCGCCTTTTCATATCCATGAAGTACCATACGGCCTCCTGCACGGTCACCCCGTTCGGACTCGCCTTCCCGTGCGTGACCAGCGGTTGCGACTGCTTTCCTGCTGCTAGGTTTGGCACGTCCGTCACACACAACGTGATCGCGGGGTCGGGCTCAGGCTGCAGGGCCAGCACAATGTCCTGCACGGACTCCGTCGCGATACTGACTTCGGTATTCATTTCCACCAGCACTGCCAACTCCTGCTTACAATGGCAGTCACACCACCAGCGCTCCCCGTCATATTACTACGCTCTATCTCGCTCACGCATCCTTAGTGGGTTACAGGGGAAACATTTTGGTGCCAGTATGGGCAGGGCGGGCTGCATACCTCAAACAAGAAGTCTGGCAGATCAAGCATATCCTCTGTAGGCGTATTCATTTCTTCGTCCGCCACAAGGTGGGTCTTTTCCAGAGCTTCTACGACATCTTCCACAACGATGTCCTGGTTCTCCTTCGCCTCCTCCCAGTATTCCTTCTCAGCCGGGGAGGGCACCGATCCGCAGAACATTTCCCCAAATGCCATCAGGCCGGACATCAGCGTGCACTCCGGCAGCTGCTGCAGTGGGCAATTGAGATCCGCCGCCAACAGGTCCCTCATGTCGTGGTTAACCTGGTTACCGTTTGTCCCAGCGCCACCTACCAAGTTGCCGCTACGCCACCGATCAGTACGGCTTCTGGTGTCCGGTTCCTCCATCACCACGTCCTGCCCTTCATCACAACTCAGGAGGACGTCAGACGATCCAGTCTCCCCGTAGGGTGCCGGCGCACCGCACACCCTGTTTCTGGCATCGAGCGCCACTCCAAGGCGGCGCATGCGTGCGAGAAGCACGTCTGACCTCCGTCCTGCCTCTTTGTGCCATTTCGTCGCCGTCTTCGTTGGCATCTGCAAGTCTTCTAAGGTGAAGACGGAACGGATGCTCCGCCGCTCTAACACGATGTCCGACGTGCTGTATGCTTGGCGCGCCAAGTCTAGTAGGCGTTGGTCGGACACGTGACTGCTGTCCCAAGGGGTGGAAGGGGCGCTCGCTTCACCAGCAGCAGGTTGGGTGGCTGCTTGTCGGGGGGCTTCAGCAGTACCAGGGCGTCCGCCATCCTCGGGTGGCATTGCCTCCCGCCGGGGCTTGATGCGCCCTCTGTCGTCAATTGTGTACCCGAGGTCCGGCAGACGACCTGCGAGCCGATTGACCAGGTCGCGCTTCGCCATAGCTTGGTCCTTACCACGGGCAGATCGCGGAATCCAGCCATTATCCGCACCAAACGTTGAAACCGTCGGGCGTTCGCTTGCACCCATGGCCTTCAAGCGATCCTGAATCACAGCGTCGTCGGGGAAGGAGAGTCCCTGAAAAATAGAGCAATGGAAGTAGGAGGGTGTTGAATACGAAAATCAAGGCATCAACATGCACCGCAAGTCCATGTGCCGTGCGTGCGCTGGCCACTCCGTTGATTCATGCATTGCACACATGCTGGCAGGGTGCGTGCGCGCCGTATGATGGCATTATACACATGCAACATGCAACAGGTGCCGTGACGCAGGTGCACGAGGTGCCAGCACCGCTCTCAGCACCAGTGTTCACGGCTTAAGACGGAGTCCCATACCATATCGCAATTACAATATACCCGGTGTTACGGTGATTGACCCGAAGCAGCTTTCGGCATGGTTCATCACATCCACAAATAAACAGGTATAAGTTTGTTGGCTGTACCATCGGCGCGCATTCCACCGGGTACTAACTACAGTACTACTGCCTACACACTGTATACAACATGCCGTCTCAGCTTGCTTTAAGAGGTGCGCAGATCTGCCGCGCCGCATCTCTTCGGACTTCCGCGGCACATGTCTTCGTTTCGGGTGAAGGTTCAAATTCGCACATCCTCGGCTGCACGCCTGCGAAGGAAAGCGTGGGGCACATCTTGTATCAGCCCCCCCACCCACTCTCACCCTAAAACACCTGTAGGCCGACTTGATTCGAGGAATTGCCAACACACTAATAAAGAGAGTGAGTCACGCACCTGGTTGCAGTCCGCGGCTGTCGTCGTTGGCCGCTCGAAGCAGCCTCGGCCGCCAGGTCGAGGCGCAAGGCATCCGGGACCGTGGAACGCTTCTTTAGCAGCTCCGGCAGCTTGTCCATAGGCAACGCTTCTCCGGTAGAGGTGATGTACACGAGCCCCTCCTCGGAAACGTGCACATTCGGCACGGTGCGCACGTGCATCTTGGCAAGCTGATTCTTGTTCTCAGGGCGAGAGTCAAACTCGGCATGGAAGGGAGCGAACTCCATGTACACCGCGGCTACTTTTACGGGGAGGTGGCTGCCATCATCGTGCCCCGCCACCATGAAGTAGTAATCATGGTCGCTTGACCATTCGTCGTTGGTGAGGGCATGCACTGATCGGCCAATTGAGCCGGAGAGGACACCGCCCGCGTGCTCCATTTCGAACATTGCTCCGTACACGTTGTCCGCCCACGCGATCCCTTTACACTTCCCGTCCAAGGACTTCTTCATCTCCTTGGTCCACTTCGTTACATCAGCATCTTTGGGGAGGTCCTTAACACGGTTCTTCTTAGCGCGTTCGAGGGCCTTCAGCCGTATGTTCTCAATCAGCTCAGGCATGCCTTGCCCGGACACCTGCACCTGGCGACTGTCGGCTGGAGGGGCGCTGGCTGTGCGTGTGGCCCCTGCAGAAGACGCCGTCCGCGCCTTGCTCTGTCGCGGAGGGACTGTAGGGGGGGCGTTGCGCTTTGTACTGATTGCCTGCTGGAGGAGGGACATGGCGGCAGCGTTGGCCGCCACCCGTTTCTTCAAGGCAACCGTGAGCGCTGAGTTCATCGGTTTCTCCAGCACCGGTGGCAAGTGCTTGTAAGCGCCGAATGTGTAAGGCTGCGGCAATGTTTCCAGCACGTTCTTGTAAGTAATTGCTTGGAGCTTGCCATCCGCGGCCAGACGTTGCATGTGCTCCAGAAGACGCTCGTCGGATACTTCGTTCAGCAATTTCAGCCCTGCTGCCGGCGTGGAGTCGGCCGCGCTCAGGGCGTTTATTTGCGACTGTCTTGCCGCTTCGAGCATAGGTTTCATCCTGTCTTGGTTCCTCTGCATCGTGACTCTCCTGCTGCGCTCAAACTCTGGGGTCTGTACAGGTGATGGGTTGTTAGCGGGGCCTGTGGGCCACTGGCGGAAGGCTTCTCTTGGAAAACCGCCGGACCGTGGCTCAGCGGGGACACCGCGGGTTCCGCGGGAGGGGCAGATTGCAGGCAGTCCCGTGCAAGGACACCCTGCTTTTCTGCTTCAACGGCGCGCTGCGGCTGTTGCTGGACCCCTTCCTTGGCGGTCGGTTGCCAGGATTGCACGGTGGACGCGGCCTGCACCAAGCTGGGAATCGAGGGAGGTTCTTGGGGTGGGAATGCCAGATCAACGGTGGCAATCTGTGGGGGCGCCCTGGCTGGAGGGGGCGGCAATAGCGTACTCGCCGGCGCCTGGGCCAACGTCCCGGTTTCCGCTGGCCACAGCAGCGTCAACAGGTCTGCGACGTGCTGCATCCACGGGTACTCGGGATTGACATTGGCCTGGTACCGGGGGGCTGGTGACACATGTACCGTCCGGGAACCCGTGTCCACCATGAACCATGGACAGTGTGCACGAAGTTCCTGTGTGACATTTCCGATAAACACCGCCGGCCTTGCTGGCCCTGTTGGACGTGGGGCCGCGGCATGCACGGCTTCAGACGGGGCAGTGCTCGGTGGCGCTAGGGCTCGCACAGCAGTAGGTGGGGGCGCGTCGTTCGTGACATGAACTAGGGCTGTACTCCGTGACGCCGGGGCTGGCGCTGTTGGAGGAGGGGGCGGTTCGCTATTGACGGGCAGGTTCGGGGCGGTCCCCTGACATGCCTTCTTCCAAAATTCGGGGAACCGGGCCTTGATAGCAGCGATCTCCTTCTCGGTAGGGAACGCGAGGGTGGTATGCCCCAACTGACTGTTCTTGGTTTGCACGAAGCGGTAGACGGTTGTCAGGTGCTGTAAAATCTTGGGTTCGCACTTTTCACATGGGGACGCCGGGTCGGGGGAATCCGCGATGCACTTGCCCTGGGATGAGCAGTGCCTAACCCAGGTTAGGACGTTATGATTTTCAGGTTTTGTTTCAGCCAAATCTCTAGCTGCGCGATCACCTGCTCCTTCGCCTCGTTCTTCCCCTGGCTTTCTGGCATGGTCCTCAAAACGTGGAACCCAGATGCGTTCGCGTATATGGTATCGCGTAAGACAGTGTAGTTGGCCGCCTGCCACTCGGGGCATTTGCCGTTATGGGCAAACGCCCCGGTGGCCAAAACGAGCCCAGTCGGTACTTTCTTGATGGCCTGCCTATAATTCTCCAGAAGACCGACGGGGAGATTTGTTGCGCCTAAGGAAACGGTTGAATGCCAAAACTCATGACTTTTCCGTTTGCGTTTCTGTATACAAAACCCGGTCCCCGCCCCCTCTACCGCCGATACTTCGCTTGAGCGTGCCCCATCGTCGAGCTCTAGGTGATTTCACGGAAAGGAGTGAGCGCCGATTGTAAACGGCGGTTGCATTCAAAGCACGCGGACGTGCTACACGGTCCGCGCGTGAGCAGAGTGATATTACGATGCGCGCAAGACATCAATCGCTCCCGGAACATCATCGAGTAGGCAGCACACGGCCTCCAGGCAAATGGAGATCAATATTATTCATATAAAAGTGTTTGGTTAGAGCTAGATAGCTAACCACTGATGAGGGGTTGGCAGAGGAGTTGTCCGCTATCCGGCACGCCACAATGGTAGACTGTAACTACTATGCTTCTATGAGATCCGTACTCCGACGTCCAGCGCACTCCGGCCTGTGGCTTCTCCAATGAGCACGCTGGCAGATAGGGCCACAGTACGCTACACGGCGGCACGGGCACCTCTTCCGATTAGCAGGCAGCTGGCCGCACGTGGCACAGCATGAAGGACGAGACGACCATTCCCCGCGTGCCCAGAGCCCGGAATAACTAACCCACCGAGCTTCCGCCAGCGCCTTACACTCCCGGTGGTGGGTAGATTCCCAGTGTGCTCTCTGACACTCCTCGCCGCAATACACCGCGGAGAGACACTTGCTGCACTTGTACAACTTCCGTCCGCCGACAACAGCCCGCCGGTCCGCCCCACATTGCGCACAGGGATCCCGTTTCTTTCCGTTGCGCGATGCCACAGCAGGCTGTGAACACTTTTCCTCCATGTGCAGTATCGTGCGCCAACACTTGTGCGCGTGCGATTGCGCGTCCGCCCTCGATCCAAGCCCAACATCCGCACGAAACATCGCATACCGGTAGTACCACGGATACATTCCTCCGTGCGCGTTTTCCGAGCGCACGCTCGACAGTCGAAATGTC
This sequence comes from Cymbomonas tetramitiformis, assembly GCA_001247695.2. NCBI lineage: Eukaryota > Viridiplantae > Chlorophyta > Pyramimonadophyceae > Pyramimonadales > Pyramimonadaceae > Cymbomonas > Cymbomonas tetramitiformis. The sequence continues at coordinate 23,030 of LGRX02031446.1, forward strand.
ACCAACGGTGCAAACTGCGAAACATTGCATCCCGTGCTTACCATTACCGGTTCGAACGGGTTCCCCGAGGTATCCGACAACACGAGGATCTCCCCCGCAGCTTCCAAACCACCCCCCCCTGGAAGACACCCCACGAACTCCATGACAGTAACCGAAGGGAAATGACCGGTTTTCCAACTTTCGCGCGACCACCGAGGGTACAACACACCGCACACAATGATGTTTCCATATCTCTCACCCTGCATGCGCCAATCGTGTACAAACCGGAATATCGTGCGCACCGTGGTCAGCACAAGGGCCAGGAACAACCCTTGCCGACATGGGAGGAGCCCCTCGCAAGAACACACCGTGCCCACACGCTGTCCCAACATAAGGCGCGCGGCGTTATCAGGTCCCAACCTAGGCGGGACGTTCAACAGGTACCTCTCCGCAGTTTCTAGGGCTGCGTTTTGTGTGCGCAGAAGCCCCCATCTATAATTGGCATCCCACGTGTGTCCAACCACGTGTGTCCGTTGTCCAACCACGTGTGTCCGTGAAACAGGAGTGTCATGTGGTTCCCCACCGCGCCACGTGCAAGGCGCATTCGGCGGATTCTGACGAACGTTCGGCCGACTCGCTGCAAGTATGTTGTCATATCAACCCAAAGGCGTGTGTCGTCCGAATTGGATGCAATCGCGGAGATCATGCACGGATCCTACATCGCACCCCAGCGCGAGCGGGTAAATTCAATGCAATACAGCGGGTCCGAAGTTTTATCATAACGAAGTTTTATCACCGCAAAACCATGACATCCGTGTGCACAGGGATATTACGAATCACGCAAGACATCAATCCATCGCTACCGGAACATCATGGAGTAGGCAGCACACGGCCACCAGGCAAATGGAGATTACTATCTTCATATAAAAGTGTTTTGTTACAGCTAGATAGGGGGGCGGTCCTCCTAAGTGGTAAGATGCCAGTCTGCTGCTCTAAAGGCCCAGTCGAGTTCCCTGGCTATTGTCGGCCGTCGTCTTCCACGCACACTCTGGCTTGTGGCTTCTCCAGTGAGCACGCTGGCGGCTAGGGCCGCAGTACGCTACACGTCGGCACGGGCACCACTTTCGATTAGCAGCCAGCAGGCCGCACATGGCACAGCATGCAAGACGGACGTAGCCACGCCATGCTATGAAGGCGGAGTACACAGTATTCACGTCGTCCACACGTTCCCCTAGCTGGGTGGGTGTCAATACCCTCGAGACAGCCCCAACCGCAGGGGGGCTGGCAACGGTGGGGGCATCCGTGAGGTCACGGTGCAAACTGGTAACGAAAAACGACTGGAAGGCGTTAGTGTAGTGAAGGCATGGGTGTGCCCACGGACCACGGACGAGCACTACCTCACCCCACCATCCATGGCAGTCACCGCCGTCCACGGGGGTGGTGTACACACGTATACGCAGCAAGCCTTCGCCAAACTCAGGGACCGCCCAACCCGGACGGGGCACCCCAGCAAACTCGAAGTAGCTTGCTCCCGGTGTCAGAGGACACTCGCCGACCATGGCATACCGAGCATGCTGTAGCCGACTCTCACCGTAGACGTCATTCAACAGTGCAAGGGCGTGCTCCCCGAAGCTGGCGGAATCACTCTCTGGCCAAAAGCCCTGCTGGGCTCTACCCTCTTGTCCCCACAGTTTTATGAGTTGCCAACGATGCAAGCCCACTCTACCGAGGTATGTGTGATACTCGACCTGCATCCCGACATATGCCCCGTGCACGGACCATCACCATGACATAGGGAGCTGGAATGCACTAACACGAAGTGTACCGGCGGGCACAAGGCAGCGAGCGGATAATCGGTAAACGCAAGGTGCCCTCGAGTGGTCCCCAAAAGGATTGGGAACTTGGGATCCCCACAAGGGTCCCCAAAAGGATTGGCAACAAGTAGCTTCTGGAATCGCTTCACGCCAGCATTTAACATTCCATATAACAAGGAGCTTACGTACGATGATTAGATGGTTAGATCGATGGAAGCTTCAACATCCGTTGAGCAGGTGTACTGTACCGAGATCCCGATTGAACGTAGCTCGGAAATCCTACACAAGGAGGGTCGCTTCCCTCTAAATTGTACTAGGTCTACGTGACTAGGTGTGCTGAGGCTCAGCGGGAGGACATTCTCATATCTACATTCCGAGTAGATCCTCAGTGTCCTGCCCGTCAAGTATCCCGAGTGACAATTGTATTCTTCGCACAGTTGGCGTTGTTGCTCGTGCCGGATGCCGGTCTGCGTATGACCCCAGGCAATGCGAGCCGCTATCACCGCCACGGCTCCACGAGTCACATCCCGAGTGCCGTAGACAGCCATCGCCAAGGCCCAAATGAAACATTTTCCGTCCTTCGGCACCGGCACCACCAACCATTGTCGTAACGAGCGACACACCGGGTACTGCACACTACTGCGTGTGGTCCATGGCTCCCTCTGGTACATACACACATCACAGGCATAGGTAAGCAACCCCAGGCCGTACATGCTCTGCCGGGCTACAACGACATGTTGTGCTGCCGGGCAACACGAACACCGTGTGACTTCCTGGCGAACGATATGCCACCGGGAAGCGCACAACATGTAGTCGCATGCAAGCAACAGGAGTCTAAACAAGGTGCGGACGGTAAACCTCCAACAAGGTGAGCACGGAACAATACGTCTCCCATAGAAAACCCTCCGTGCACCTGTGTGTTTATAACCAGCGTGACTCGTAACATTACCAGATAAAGAATCTCTATACGAGCTCGCACATACCAAAGAACCCCAATACCCCTAGAGACAATTCGAAAACAGTACCTCACGACGGTGTGTACACGGGTATCTACCTGGATCTGGAAATGCCTCGATCCGCTCGTAGTGTCCAGGAAACTTATTAAATTGAACGTAATGGGCGACTCGTACCGGTTCACGGCTAGCCAAGCCCAGTGACGGATGTGGGCAAATATATTTCATGCTGAAAGGCGGCAAGTATCGTGCGAGAGCATCGGTATCGGTGGGAACATTGCACCCCACCCCTGGCACGTCGACCATCGGCCACAGAGTGTACACCTGAATAACTCGCCGAAGCATGTTCGCAATGATATGGAGGAACTGCGGTTCGTTGTACGCTTGGGCAGTAAGCAGGATTCTGCGCAGTGGCGGCTCTCCGTCAGCAAGACTAGCGTCGAGCATCCCGGTGGGGTAAAGCTGCCGATTGAAATCGTACGACGCGCAGATGGCGTTACGGAATTTCATTGTTAGGACCTTCACGGAGGAACCCTGTTCAAGCACTTCCGGAATGTGTACACCCAAGGCGCGCGTGCAGCCAGCAGTTGCCGTCCCCTTTTGTCTGGACTCGTCGCAGGCCGTGTTTGGCCAAGGCCTGCTCGAACTCCGCGAGAGAAGTAAAACGGTCTGCATTACCCTCGAGCGGCCAATGCACGTGAGCCAGCACGCGACGTGCTAACGGCAGCACATTAGGGAAAATCTCGTCGGGATGGTCGAAGGATGCCTCCAATATACGCCCCCGGGGGTCCATGGGCATCAGGATGACGTCATCGGTACCGAACGAAACACGTGCAAAGTTTGGTGCAAAGTTTGGCGGAACAGCGTTTGGCTGGAAACCGTTTGCGGTTGCCGCTCGCAATGCCTCCTCAGAAGCGAGATCCATGGAAGGCTCGGCTGCTGCCTTGCTTCTCTGTTGGTTACGGCACGCACCCAGAGCACGCACGCGGTACTCCCCATGGGCTTTATGGGATGCACTTGCCCGCACGATGCACTTGCCGGGCATCGCTCGTGACGCATCTCCACCAGTCTCGTATGCACAATCGCATCGCACGACGAGGGATCGTGCATGTCCGGGATCCCATCGGTGCGACAGCTTCGCCGCCACTTTGTTTGCGAAACCCAGGGCCAGCTGATCAGGACTTTGCAAGAGTTTAGCAACACGTATGTTCACATGCAGCCCGCCCTCCGCGTCCGTATGGAACAGGTGTTGTTTCCTGTAGGACTTGTCCGCGCCAAGAGGAATACCGGCTGTCCGCAGGCGCTGCGCGTTCAACGCGGTAAGCATACCGAACACGACACTACGCAAGCCCGGGCAGCAGACACCCAGTTCCCGGTACAACTGCTGGTGATCGTCAAAAGATGAGAATGCGTCGTCACGGGTAGCCCGTCGGTCCCAGAGAGCAGTGATGCCGTCGCCAGAGTCCTGCAAAGGCCGCGCCGGCGGACGTTCACCGGTTGGATGTTCACCGTCACCCCAAGTCAGGTTGGCGATCCTGTGCTTCACCGTGGCATCCGCGCGTCCCCACGCCTCAGCGCCGAGCACCCCGCGGAGTTTGTTCCAAGCAAGGCCTAGGTCCTCCACATTCAGGAGTGCATGCAGCTTCGCCTAACTGGCAGTAATCGGCCAATGTGGCCGCCTGCCCCGGGTGCTTCTCATGCGCGGATAGTGGCGCCCGGACTTCAGCTTCGCGCCGCACACGCTGGCACGGACCACACATCACGGCTCCGATAGTACGCAGAGCGTCACAACCCAGAACGCCTGATCTGCACAGGGAACACGCCCAAACACCTGGCAAGGTGTCGTAGCCTCCCGCAAATCGTATTTCGTCTCCACACGCAACGCACATCATGCGGCACGCCAAGCCATATTGCGAGATGACACTGTGCGGGCTGCCGAGTACCGCGTTATTCAGGTCAATGGTTCCCTTAGTACGCACTCTGGCTGCGGAGTAGATCACGAAGTAGAACTGCTTAGGACGAGTACGGTCGAGCGGGAGGCGCCCACTTGGAGAAAGACCGCGGTGCGCCATGCGGTCGGCTGGCCAGAACCACAGTGTTCCCATGGGACCCCCGAGGTGAACACGACGGAAGGGAGCCGAAGTGGGATCGCCATGCCTGGAGTTTTGAACCACGAGGCTGTAATCCATCGAGCAAAACCTGTCCCAATGGCCGGCCCGCTGCGTTTCGGGTAGCACCTCCGTCAGGCATTGGGCCCTCAGCAACAGGCCACATGAGAACACGTCGTAATCCGGCCAGCCCCAGGATCCCTTGCCTGCCTTGGGAAACTTGGTATCGGTGTGAAGGAACTGGATTTTGCTCTCGACGTCCCGCCCTAGAGGCGTCGGCTTGTCGTAGGTCCGCTTCACCACCATTCCCGTAGCTTCAAGAATCCCAGACCGCAGCCTGTCGTCCACAAGGCCATGCTTCACGGTGGTGAAGATGGATGGGAATAGCCAGTGCCCAACATGCCAGTCGGCCTGTATGGTATAGCGCGCGCCCTCACCCAGTTGGTGAGATCCGGATGTGAAGTCCGCGCCGATTTCCTTATGAGAGAACAGGACCTCAGCCTTCAGCAACTGGTAGTCTACCACATACGTCATGAACACGGTGAGCATACCATTAAACCCGTCCGTGTGCTCACTACGTTGCCGCGCGAGCTCATCCTCGCACTCCGTTTTTTCCTGGGTCGCGCGCATCATCGAGGCATCCACGACTTGCACCCAGTCACGAGGGTCGCCCACAGTGCCCTCCATTGTAACGCCAGCTGTCCCTTCCTTGGACACCTGAACAACCGGCTTCAACACTCCCTTGCGCCACAGCGCGTAGTGCTCCCGGAGGGTAAGCAGGTTTTGCTGAGATGTATCCTTGTGCCACGTACCATACAGCTCTTTCCAACTGGCACTGGCAACCAGGTGCCGGTTGCAAATGTCAATGATTTCCTTGAGGACGACCTCCGAGCAGGCCGCATCCAGCATCTGCACGGACCACTTCCAATCGAAGGTGCATGCCTCCCCGTCTTCCACGGTGCCCTCTGCCGGGGGAGGGCGATCAGACAGATACGCCCACCATGGCAAGTCGCGCAGGTCATCAGGTGTCAGTTTTTTGGGCATAATAGGCAGAAAGCCTGCATCGTTGTGCCCGACTGGTTTCACGGTGTCGGGAGGCTTGATCCTATGGACATGATCCTCTAGTAGTTCTTCCTCGACTTGTTTAGATGCAGCGTCATCGCCGTGGGCAACCTCGGGCGGGCAGTCGGGGAACATCTGTGCGACAGCACGCAACACGAACACCGTGTGACTTCCTCAGCAACGATATGCCACCGGGAAGCGCACAACATGTAGTTGCATGCAAACGACAGGAGTATATACATGGCGAGCACGGCAAAGCTCCCGAGAACAATATGCCCCCCATAGGAAACCCTCCGTGCACCTGTGTGTTAACCGGTGTGGCTCGTAACATTACCGGATAGGAATTCTCTATACGAGCTCGCACATACGCAAGAACCCCAAGACCCCTAGAGACAATAATGATGGGGTAGACCATTCATAGGAGGCAGACGCTTGCATATAATAAGCTGGACACTAGCCTTGCAAAAGGTCACCATCCGGTAGGCAAATGCATGTATGTGTAGGTGAACACGAAACGAAAACACTTCAAACGACGAGAAGCATACCACGCTGGCGACGGTATGTCCCCAGCGTGACCTCCGGCTTATATGAAGATCACCCTTTAAAAAAACGGGGACAAGAGGCTTGCATAACCGCCGCATCGTTGCGCGACCGGCCCGTTGGCGATCAGCGCACGCGCTACACGGTCCGCAGAGGCTTCAACACATTAAAAAATGCAACCCGGTGAACACGAAAAATGAAAGACTTCAAACGACGAGAAGCATACCACGCTGGCGACGGTATGTCCCCAGCGTGACCTCCGGCTTATATGAAGATCACCCTTAAAAAAAAAGGGACAAGAGGCTTGCATAACCGCCGCATCGTTGCGCGACCGGCCCGTTGGCGATCAGCGCACGTGCTACACGGTCCGCAGAGGCTTCAACACATTAAAAAAATGAAACCCGGTGAACACGAAAATGAAACACTTCAACCAACCGGAAGCAGGCCAAGCTGGCGACGGTATGTCCCCCAGCGTGACCTCCGGTAGGCAAATGCATGTGTGTGTCTAGCGCGTTATGCGTGATGCGATAGGAATACATACATGGACCGATTTGTTTACGGCAATGTCGGCGCTATATTTACATGTATACATTTGTCAAGTTCACATGTCGGCCCTATTGGAAATCACCCAGCCAGCTCAATGCGAGGCGGAAAGCCTTTGTCACCGACGGTCTGGATCCTAGTGTTGTCAAACGTGCGCAGCAGATTCGCGGCTGTCGGACGCTTGGCCATGTCTACGCTGAAGCATTCCTTCAGGCGCTGCATGAGTGCATGCTTCATGAATCCATTCTGCGGTTTCGCTTGACTTAGGATATAGTCCCATTGGTGACGTTCGCCACCAGCCTGCGGGTGCTGGAAGAGCTGGACCAGGAGTCCACCCACAGACCACATGTCTCCTGGCCTGCTTGGGCCGTGATCCCGGTGCTCAGGAGCAAGATAACGGCGGTCCTCTCGACCGAGAGGACGCTCGTCATGCGCAGACTTCAGGTTTTCTCGATCGACGCAGCCAACTCCGAAGTCGATGACTCGCAGCGTGATGGGATATGGTGATTGCAGCGCTTCGGCAACGACCACATTGTTACCCTTGACGTCGCCGTGCACGATACCCTTGGAGTGCAACTGCTCAAACGCCTTCAGCACCTCCTTGGCAAGTAGCAGCTTGACCTCCAAGGATAGGTCACCCTCAGGCGGATCCCGCATGAATTCCCATAGCGTCCGGCCGCGATCGGGCATGACGAGCATCGGAACTGGCCCGACCCGCAGCGCTAGCCGAGTTTTAGTCTCCACACCCCACCGTGTACAGGGCACGACGTAAGTGGGTGCCGCTTCCGACGCCAGTTTTGTCATGACTAGCTCCTGCGCACACCGCTTGAACTCCTTGGGCGGCTGGGTGGGCGCTGCCTTCCTTTGGAGGTTTCCGTTGGTCTTGGGGTGCGGCTGTAGCTCCGAGGTTTTGCAAAACCTTTTGACCACGACCAGGTCCGTGCGGTCCAGTGTGCAACCTCGTGTGACGGCGCCGTACGCGCCACTCACCGGTTCGGCATTTTGAGGCTCGATGATATTCTTCGGATCCACATTGGAACCCCCCGCGCGCGTGGCGACGGCACGTAAAAACGGGATGCCGTCGAACAAGGTGCGAATTTGTTCTTCCAGAAACTCCTGGAGACCCTCGTCATAATCCCGGTTGTCCGCAGTAGTGATTCCTTGCTGCTGGCGCCGAAGGAAACGATTTCTGCGCCGTTTGAATTTTTTCCCCGCTAGGAAACAAACCGCAAACCCAGGGTTGTTGGTTAACCTGGATCAGTGTACTGTGTGTATATACGGTGTGGGATATTGCGGCCACCCGATGCACACACGGCGGCAAACGGTGGCGCAAACCGAAACATGTTGGACAACGAAAAGAACCGGAACGATGGGAGCGATATGCCCCCTAAGCTAGCATGCCTGCCTAGGACTGGTCCGCTGTGTCACAGGTTAGGTGTCGGTTGCGGACACCATGGTATCAGCAACATCGGAGAGGTACGCTAGGCAAAACGGACGCACACCGCGGCCACCTTCCACGCCCGGCCCGTTGGCGGGCCACCGACGAGGTACGAGTACGGCACGGCCACGGTTCAACTTAGAGCGGCGGGCCGCAACCGGACATCTTTGGACACACCCCGAACCGGACAGGAGG
>LGRX02031447.1:0-24785 GCA_001247695.2 Cymbomonas tetramitiformis
AGATAGGGCCACAGTACGCTACACGGCGGCACGGGCACCTCTTCCGATTAGCAGGCAGCTGGCCGCACGTGGCACAGCATGAAGGACGAGACGACCATTCCCCGCGTGCCCAGAGCCAGGAATAACTAACCCACTGAGCTTTCGCCAGCGCCTTACACTCCCGGTGGTGGGTAGATTCCCAGTGTGCTCTCTGACACTCCTCGCCGCAATACACCGCGGAGAGACACTTGCTGCACTTGTACAACTTCCGTCCGCCGACAACAGCCCGCCGGTCCGCCCCACATTGCGCACAGGGATCCCGTTTCTTTCCGTTGCGCGATGCCACAGCAGGCTGTGAACACTTTTCCTCCATGTGCAGTATCGTGCGCCAACACTTGTGCGCGCGCGATTGCGCGTCCGCCCTCGATCCAAGCCCAACATCCGCACGAAACATCGCATACCGGTAGTACCACGGATACAGTCCTCCGTGCGCGTTTTCCGAGCGCACGCTCGACAGTCGAAATGTCACCAACGGTGCAAACTGCGAAACATTGCATCCCGTGCTTACCATTACCGGTTCGAACGGGTTCCCCGAGGTATCCGACAACACGAGGATCTCCCCCGCACCTTCCAAACCACCCCCCCCTGGAAGACACCCCACGAACTCCATGACAGTAACCGAAGGGAAATGACCGGTTTTCCAACTTTCGCGCGACCACCGAGGGTACAACACACCGCACACAATGATGTTTCCATATCTCTCACCCTGCATGCGCCAATCGTGTACAAACCGGAATATCGTGCGCACCGTGGTCAGCACAAGGGCCAGGAACAACCCTTGCCGACATGGGAGGAGCCCCTCGCAAGAACACAACGTGCCCACACGCGGTCCCAACATAAGGCGCGCGGCGTTATCAGGTCCCAACCTAGGCGGGACGTTCAACAGGTACCTCTCCGCAGTTTCTAGGGCTGCGTTTTGTGTGCGCAGAAGCCCCCATCTGTTAATTGGCATCCCACGTGTGTCCAACCACGTGTGTCCGTTGTCCGACCACGTGTGTCCGTGAAACAGGAGTGTCATGTGGTTCCCCACCGCGCCATGTGCACGGCGCATTCGGCGGATTCTGACGAACGTTCGGCCGACTCGCTGCAAGTATGTTGTCATATCAACCCAAAGGCGTGTGTCGTCCGAATTCGATGCAATCGCGGAGATCATGCACGGATCCTACATCACACCCCAGCGCGAGCGGGTAAATTCAATGCAATACAGCGGGTCCGAAGTTTTATCATAACGAAGTTTTATCACCGCAAAACCATGACATCCGTGTGCACAGGGATATTACGAATCACGCAAGACATCAATCCATCGCTACCGGAACATCATGGAGTAGGCAGCACACGGCCACCAGGCAAATGGAGATTACTAACTTCATATAAAAGTGTTTTGTTACAGCTAGATAGGGGGGCGGTCCTCCTAAGTGGTAAGAACACAGTCTGCTGCTCTAAAGGCCCGGTCGAGTTCCCTGGCTATTGTCGGCCGTCGTCTTCCACGCACACTCTGGCTTGTGGCTTCTCCAGTGAGCACGCTGGCAGCTAGGGCCGCAGTACGCTACACGTCGGCACGGGCACCACTTTCGATTAGCAGCCAGCAGGCCGCACATGGCACAGCATACAAGACGGACGTAGCCACGCCATGCTATGAAGGCGGAGTACACAGTATTCACGTCGTCCACACGTTCCCCTAGCTGGGTGGGTGTCAATACCCTCGAGACAGCCCCAACCGCAGGGGGGCTGGCAACGGTGGGGGCATCCGTGAGGTCACGGTGCAAACTGGTAACGAAAAACGACTGGAAGGCGTTAGTGTAGTGAAGGCATGGGTGTGCCCACGGACCACGGACGAGCACTACCTCACCCCACCATCCATGGCAGTCACCGCCGTCCACGGGGGTGGTGTACACACGTATACGCAGCAAGCCTTCGCCAAACTCAGGGACCGCCCAACCCGGACGGGGCACCCCAGCAAACTCGAAGTAGCTTGCTCCCGGTGTCAGAGGACACTCGGTCACTCGCCGACCATGGCATACCGAGCATGCTGTAGCCGACTCTCACCGTAGACGTCATTCAACAGTGCAAGGGCGTGCTCCCCGAAGCTGTCGGAATCACTCTCTGGCCAAAAGCCCTGCTGGGCTCTACCCTCTTGTCCCCACAGTTTTATGAGTTGCCAACGATGCAAGCCCACTCTACCGAGGTATGTGTGATTCTCGACCTGCATCCCGACATATGCCCCGTGCACGGACCATCACCATGACATAGGGAGCTGGAATGCACTAACACGAAGTGTACCGGCGGGCACAAGGCAGCGAGCGGATAATCGGTAAACGCAAGGTGCCCTCGAGTGGTCCCCAAAAGGATTGGGAACTTGGGATCCCCACAAGGGTCCCCAAAAGGATTGGCAACAAGTAGCTTCTGGAATCGCTTCACGCCAGCATATAACATTCCATATAACAAGGAGCTTACGATGATTAGATGGTTAGATCGATGGAAGCTTCATCATCCGTTGAGCAGGTGTACTGTACCGAGATCCCGATTGAACGTAGATCGGAAATCCTACACAAGGAGGGTCGCTTCCCTCTAAATTGTACTAGGTCTACGTGACAAGGTGTGCTGAGGCTCAGCGGGAGGACATTCTCATATCTACATTCCGAGTAGATCCTCAGTGTCCTGCCCGTCAAGTATCCCCAGTGACAATTGTATTCTTCGCACAGTTGGCGTTGTTGCTCGTGCCGGATGCCGGTCTGCGTATGACCCCAGGCAATGCGAGCCGCTATCACCGCCACGGCTCCACGAGTCACATCCCGAGTGCCGTAGACAGCCATCGCCAAGGCCCAAATGAAACATTTTCCGTCCTTCGGCACCGGCACCACCAACCATTGTCGTAACGAGCGACACCCCGGGTACTGCACACTACTGCGTGTGGTCCATGGCTCCCTCTGGTGCATACACACATCACAGGCATAGGTAAGCAACCCCAGGCCGTACATGCTCTGCCGGGCTACAACGACATATGTTGTGCTGCCGGGCAACACGAACACCGTGTGACTTCCTGGCGAACGATATGCCACCGGGAAGCGCACAACATGTAGTCGCATGCAAGCAACAGGAGTCTAAACAAGGTGCGGACGGTAAACCTCCAACAAGGTGAGCACGGAACAATACGTCTCCCATAGAAAACCCTCCGTGCACCTGTGTGTTAACCAGCGTGACTCGTAACATTACCAGATAAAGAATCTCTATACGAGCTCGCACATACCAAAGAACCCCAATACCCCTAGAGACAATTCGAAAACAGTACCTCACGACGGTGTGTACACGGGTATCTACCTGGATCTGGAAATGCCTCGATCCGCTCGTAGTGTCCAGGAAACTTATTAAATTGAACGTAATGGGCGACTCGTACCGGTTCACGGCTAGCCAAGCCCAGTGACGGATGTGGGCAAATATATTTCATGCTGAAAGGCGGCAAGTATCGTGCCAGAGCATCGGTATCGGTGGGAACATTGCACCCCACCCCTGGCACGTCGACCATCGGCCACAGAGTGTACACCTGAATAACTCGCCGAAGCATGTTCGCAATGATATGGAGGAACTGCGGTTCGTTGTACGCTTGGGCAGTAAGCAGGATTTTGCGCAGTGGCGGCCCTCCGTCAGCAAGACGAGCGTCGAGCATCCCGGTGGGGTAAAGGTGCCGATTGAAATCGTACGACGCGCAGATGGCGTTACGGAAGTTCATTGTGAGGACCTTCACGGAGGAACCCTGTTCAAGCACTTCCGGAATGTGTACACCCAAGGCGTGCAGCCAGCAGTTGCCGTCCCCTTTTGTCTGGACTCGTCGCAGGCCGTGTTTGGCCAAGGCCTGCTCGAACTCCGCGAGAGAAGTAAAACGGTCTGCAGTACCCTCGAGCGGCCAATGCACGTGAGCCAGCACGCGACGTGCTAACGGCAGCACATTAGGGAAAATCTCGTCGGGATGGTCGAAGGATGCCTCCAATATACGCCCCCGGGGGTCCACGGGCATCAGGATGACGTCATCGGTACCGAACCAAACACGTGCAAAGTTTGGTGCAAAGTTTGGCGGAACAGCGTTTGGCTGGAAACCGTTTGCGGTTGCCGCTCGCAATGCCTCCTCAGAAGCGAGATCCATGGAAGGCTCGGCTGCTGCCTTGCTTTTCTGTTGGTTACGGCACGCACCCAGAGCACGCACGCGGTACTCCCCATGGTCTTTATGGGATGCACTTGCCCGCACGATGCACTTGCCGGGCATCGCTCGTGACGCATCTCCACCAGTCTCGTATGCACAATCGCATCGCACGACGAGGGATCGTGCATGTCCGGGATCCCATCGGTGCGACAGCTTCGCCGCCACTTTGTTTGCGAAACCCAGGTCCAGCTGATCAGGACTTTGCAAGAGTTCAGCAACACGTATGTTCACATGCAGCCCGCCCTCCGCGTCCGTATGGAACAGGTGTTGTTTCCTGTAGGACTTGTCCGCGCCAAGAGGAATACCGGCTGTCCGCAGGCGCTGCGCGTTCAACGCGGTAAGCATACCGAACACGACACTACGCAAGCCCGGGCAGCAGACACCCAGTTCCCGGTACAACTGGTGATCGTCAAAAGATGAGAATGCGTCGTCACGGGTAGCCCGTCGGTCCCAGAGAGCAGTGATGCCGTCGCCAGAGTCCTGCAAAGGCCGCGCCGGCGGGCGTTCACCGGTTGGAGGTTCACCGTCACCCCAAGTCAGGTTGGCGATCCTGTGCTTCACCGTGGCATCCGCGCGTCCCCACGCCTCAGCGCCGAGCACCCCGCGGAGGTTGTTCCAAGCAAGGCCTAGGTCCTCCACATTCAGGAGTGCATGCAGCTTCGCCTCGGCCTCGTCTAACTGGCAGTAATCGGCCAATGTGGCCGCCTGCCCCGGGTGCTTCTCATGCGCGGATAGTGGCGCCCGGACTTTAGCTTCGCGCCGCACACGCTGGCACGGACCACACATCACGGCTCCGATAGTACGCAGAGCGTCACAACCCAGAACGCCTGATCTGCACAGGGAACACGCCCAAACACCTGGCAAGGTGTCGTAGCCTCCCGCAAATCGTATTTCGTCTCCACACGCAACGCACATCATGCGGCACGCCAAGCCATATTGCGAGATGACACTGTGCGGGCTGCCGAGTACCGCGTTATTCAGGTCAATGGTTCCCTTAGTACGCACTCTGGCTGCGGAGTAGATCACGAAGTAGAACTGCTTAGGACGAGTACGGTCGAGCGGGAGGCGCCCACTTGGAGAAATACCGCGGTGCGCCATGCGGTCGGCTGGCCAGAACCACAGTGTTCCCATGGGACCCCCGAGGTGAACACGACGGAAGGGAGCCGAAGTGGGATCGCCATGCCTGGAGTTTTGAACCACGAGGCTGTAATCCATCGAGCAAAACCTGTCCCAATGGCAGGCCCGCTGCGTTTCGGGTAGCACCTCCGTCAGGCATTGGGCCCTCAGCAACAGGCCACATGAGAACACGTCGTAATCCGGCCAGCCCCAGGATCCCTTGCCTGCCTTGGGAAAGATGGTATCGGTGTGAAGGAACTGGATTTTGCTCTCGACGTCCCGCCCTAGAGGCGTCGGCTTGTCGTAGGTCCGCTTCACCACCATTCCCGTAGCTTCAAGAATCCCAGACCGCAGCCTGTCGTCCACAAGGCCATGCTTCACGGTGGTGAAGATGGATGGGAATAGCCAGTGCCCAACATGCCAGTTGGCCTGTATGGTATAGCGCGCGCCCTCACCCAGTTCGTGAGATCCAGATGTGAAGTCCGCGCCGATTTCCTTATGAGAGAACAGGACCTCAGCCCTCAGCAACTGGTAGTCTACCACATACTTCATGAACACGGTGAGCATAGCATTGAACCCGTCCGTGTGCTCACTACGTTGCCGCGCGAGCTCATCCTCGCACTCCGTTTTTTCCTGGGTCGCGCGCATCATCGAGGCATCCACGACTTGCACCCAGTCACGAGGGTCGCCCACAGTGTCCTCCATTGTAACGCCAGCTGTCCCTTCCTTGGACACCTGAACAACCGGCTTCAACACTCCCTTGCGCCACAGCGCGTAGTGCTCCCGGAGGGTAAGCAGGTTTTGCTCGGATGTATCCTTGTGCCACGTACCATACAGCTCTTTCCAACTGGCACTGGCATCCAGGTGCCGGTTGCAAATGTCAATGATTACCTTCAGGACGACCTCCGAGCAGGCCGCATCCAGCATCTGCACGGACCACTTCCAATCGAAGGTGCATGCCTCCCCGTCTTCCACGGTGCCCTCTGCCGGGGGAGGGCGATCAGACAGATACGCCCACCATGGCAAGTCGCGCAGGTCATCAGGTGTCAGGTTTTTGGGCATAATAGGCAGAAAGCCTGCATCGTTGTGCCCGACTGGTTTCACGGTGTCGGGAGGCTTGATCCTATGGACATGATCCTCTAGTAGTTCTTCCTCGACTTGTTTAGATGCAGCGTCATCGCCGTGGGCAACCTCGGGCGGGCAGTCGGGGAACATCTGTGCGACAGCACGCAACACGAACACCGTGTGACTTCCTCAGCAACGATATGCCACCGGGAAGCGCACAACATGTAGTTGCATGCAAACGACAGGAGTATATACATGGCGAGCACGGCAAAGCTCCCGAGAACAATATGCCCCCCATAGGAAACCCTCCGTGCACCTGTGTGTTAACCGGTGTGGCTCGTAACATTACCGGATAGGAATTCTCTATACGAGCTCGCACATACGCAAGAACCCCAAGACCCCTAGAGACAATAATGATGAGGTAGACCATTCATAGGAGGCAGACGCTTGCATATAATAAGCTGGACACTAGCCTTGCAAAAGGTCACCATCCGGTAGGCAAATGCATGTATGTGTAGGTGAACACGAAACGAAAACACTTCAAACGACGAGAAGCATACCACGCTGGCGACGGTATGTCCCCAGCGTGACCTCCGGCTTATATGAAGATCACCCTTAAAAAAACAGGGACAAGAGGCTTGCATAACCGCCGCATCGTTGCGCGACCGGCCCGTTGGCGATCAGCGCACGCGCTACACGGTCCGCAGAGGCTTCAACACATTAAAAAATGCAACCCGGTGAACACGAAAAATGAAAGACTTCAAACGACGAGAAGCATACCACGCTGGCGACGGTATGTCCCCCAGCGTGACCTCCGGCTTATATGAAGATCACCCTTAAAAAAACAGGGACAAGAGGCTTGCATAACCGCCGCATCGTTGCGCGACCGGCCCGTTGGCGATCAGCGCACGCGCTACACGGTCCACAGAGGCTTCAACACATTAAAAAAATGAAACCCGGTGAACACGAAAATGAAACACTTCAACCAACCGGAAGCAGGCCAAGCTGGCGACGGTATGTCCCCCAGCGTGACCTCCGGTAGGCAAATGCATGTATGTGTCTAGCGCGTTATGCGTGATGCGATAGGAATACATACATGGACCAATTTGTTTACGGCAATGTCGGCGCTATATTTACATGTATACATTTGTCATGTTCACATGTCGGCCCTATTGGAAATCACTAAGCCGGCTCAATACGAGGCGGTAAATCCTTCTCACCGACGGTCTGGATCCTAGTGTGCTCAAACGTGCGCAGCAGGTTCCCGGCTGTCGGACGCTTGTCCATGTCTACGCGGAAGCATTCCTTCAGGCGCTGCATGAGTGCATGCTTCATGAATCCATTCTGCGGTTTCGCTTGACATAGGATATAGTCCCATTGGTGACGTTCGCCACCAGCCTGCGGGTGCTGGAAGAGCTGGACCAGGAGTCCACCCACAGACCACATGTCTCCTGGCCTGCTTGGGCCGTGATCCCGGTGCTCAGGAGCAAGATAACGGCGGTCCTCTCGACCGAGAGGACGCTCGTCATGCGCAGACTTCAGGTTTTCTCGATCGACGCAGCCAACTCCGAAGTCGATGACTCGCAGCGTGATGCCGCCCGCGGACACGCACGGTAGCGCTTCGGCAACGACCACATTGTTACCCTTGACGTCGCCGTGCACGATACCCTTGGAGTGCAACTGCGAAAACGCCTTCAGCAACTCCTTGGCAAGTAGCAGCTTGACCTCCAAGGTTAATCCACCCTCAGGCGGAACCCGCATGAATTCCCACAGCGTCCGGCCGCGATCGGGCATGAGGAGGAACGGAACTGGCCCGACCTGCAGCGCTTGCCGAGTTCTGGTCTCCACACCATACCGTGAACAGGGCACGACGTAAGTGGGTGCTGCTTCCGACGCCAGTTTTGTCATGACTAGCTCCTGCGCACACCGCTTGAACTCCTTGGGCAGCTGCTTGGTCTTGGGGTGCGGCTTTAGCCCCGAGGTTTTGCAAAACCTTTTGACCACGACCCGGTCCGTGCGGTCCAGTGTGCAACCTCGTGTGACGGCGCCGTACGCGCCACTCACCCGTTCGGCATCTTTCGGCTCGAGGATATTCGTCGGTTCCACATGGGAACACCCCGCGCGCATGGCGACGTGACTTAGAAACGGGATGCCCTCGGACACGGTGCGAATTTGGTTTTCCAGATACTCCTGGAGACCCTCGTCATAATGCCTGTTGTCTGCAGTAGTGATTCGTTGCTGCTGGCGCTTCAGGAAACGATTTGTGCGCCGTTTGAATTTTTTCCCCCGCTAGCAAACAAACCGCAAACCCAGGGTTGTTGGTTAACCTGGATCAGTGTACCGTGTGTATATACGGTGTGGGATATTGCGGCCACCCAATGCACACACGGCGGCAGAAGGTGGCGCACACCGAAACATGTTGGACAACGCAAAGAACCGGACTGATGGGAGCGATATGCCCCCTAAGATAGCATGCCTGCCTAGGACTTGTCCGCTGTGTCACAGGTTAGGTGTCGGTTGCAGACACCACGGTATCAGCAACATCGGAGAGGTATGCTGGAAGGTAGGCAAAACGGACGCACACCGCGGCCACCTTCCGCGCCCGGCCCGTTGGCGGGCCACCGACGAGGTACGAGTACGGCACAGCCACGGTTCAACTGAGAGCGGCGGGTCTCGCAACCGGACATCTTTGGACACACCCCGAACCGGACAGGAGGACTCCGGGGGACGATATGGACGAGGCACGCTCGCGCGAGGAAATAACCCGCAGCTTGCCGTGAGGTGAAACGCTTAAATTCCGCGGGTCCGTTGCGCGCACGGCCCGTGGGCGTGCAGCGCACGAGCAACACGGTACACGTCACGGGCGTGAGGTGAAACGCTAAAACGCCGCGGCTACGAGGCGCGCACGGCCCGTTGGCGAGCAGCGCACGAGCAACACGGCACGCGTCACAGGCAGCCGGTGGTGGAAGCCAAAATAAGAACCGGGGGTCGGCCTGCAAGATGGATGACCGCATACTCGTTCGTTGGGAATGAAGTGTGTATATTTAGGGGGGGGGCGGGGAAAACGCAGCAGGAAGCGGGAATGGCGGGTGCAATGCGTACCTTGCTGCCAGCCGCAGCCGCCGCGTCTTCAGCAGCGGGGGGGGCGGAGGCACCCCCTCCAGCTTCGGCTGCGGTCGCTGATGGAGCTTCCTAAGTAGGACGCAACAAACAACCGGAAGCACTTCATCATCCAGAAGACGACCGCTGGCGACGGTATGTCCCCAGCGTGACCTCCGGCTTATATGAAGATCACCCTTTAAAAAAACAGGGACAAGAGGCTTGCATAACCCGCCGCATCGTCGCGCGACCGGCCCGTTGGCGATCAGCGCACGTGCTACACGGTCCGCAGAGGCTTCAACACATGTAAAAAAATGAAACCCGGTGAACACGAAAATGAAACACTTAAAACGACGAGAAGCATACCACGCTGGCGACGGTATGTCCCCAGCGTGACCTCCGGCTTATATGAAGATCACCCTTTAAAAAAACAGGGACAAGAGGCTTGCATAACCGCCGCATCGTTGCGCGACCGGCCCGTTGGCGATCAGCGCACGCGCTACACGGTCCGCAGGGGCTTCAACACATAAAAAATGAAACCCGGTGAACACGAAAATGAAACACTTCAACCAACCAGAAGCAGGCCACGCTGGCGACGGTATGTCCCCAGCGTGACCGCCGGCTTATATGAAGAACACCCTTAAAAACACAGGGACAAGAGGCTTGCATAACCGCCGCATCGTTGCGCGACCGGCCCGTTGGCGATCAGCGCACGCGCTACACGGTCCGCAGAGGCTTCAACACAGTAAAAAAATGAAACCCGGTGAACACGAAAATGAAACACTTCAACCAACCAGAAGCAGGCCACGCTGGCGACGGTATGTCCCCAGCGTGACCTCCGGCTTATATGAAGAACACCCTTAAAAACACAGGGACAAGAGGCTTGCATAACCGCCGCATCGTTGCGCGACCGGCCCGTTGGCGATCAGCGCACGCGCTACACGGTCCGCAGAGGCTTCAACACAGTAAAAAAATGAAACCCGGTGAACACGAAAATGAAACACTTCAACCAACCAGAAGCAGGCCACGCTGGCGACGGTATGTCCCCAGCGTGACCTCCGGCTTATATGAAGAACACCCTTAAAAAAACAGGGACAAGAGGCTTGCATAACCGCCGCATCGTTGCGCGACCGGCCCGTTGGCGATCAGCGCACGCGCTACACGGTCCGCAGAGGCTTCAACACAGTAAAAAAATGAAACCCGGTGAACACGAAAATGAAACACTTCAACCAACCAGAAGCAGGCCACGCTGGCGACGGTATGTCCCCAGCGTGACCTCCGGCTTATATGAAGAACACCCTTAAAAAAACAGGGACAAGAGGCTTGCATAACCGCCGCATCGTTGCGCGACCGGCCCGTTGGCGATCAGCGCACGCGCTACACGGTCCGCAGAGGCTTCAACACATGTAAAAAAATGAAACCCGGTGAACACGAAAATGAAACACTTCAACCAACCAGAAGCAGGCCACGCTGGCGACGGTATGTCCCCAGCGTGACCTCCGGCTTATACGAAGAACACCCTTAAAAAAACAGGGACAAGAGGCTTGCATAAATGCTCCGGTGCCGGCGTTTACCTTAGCGGGCCCAACTAACCCCGCGCCCGGATGTGCGCCACCGGGAGCCTGAACATCGCCCGCATCAGTTTACTCACACTTAAAATAAACGAAGATTCTGTTCCACAATCTGCACTTACCGCGTTAGTAGCAGTTCGCGGTTGCTTTCCAGCAGTCGCCAAGTTTGCGCTCCACTGGTCATCCATCTGTTATGAACGAACACCACGCAACCCCACCCTTTGGTTTGCAGTCTATAAACGTGTGGATAAAAATATACGTAACAACGATTTGGCACCTTACAAATTTTACAGACTCGGGTTTCTCTCGTAACAAATATATTATATATGCTGGTCTGCTCGGGCAGAACGTCAGCTCAGAAATGATTTCGCAAGCTACCTACGTCCAACTATCGTTCCATCCTACGTACGTAGCTAGATAGGTCTTAATAAGGTCTTCATGCGTTTGGTGTTCGCGGATGCACCTATATCTACCGTAGATGATCCTGTCGATCGTCGATGGGTATGGGCGTTGTCAGTGGCGACTGCATTTTGAAATGATTATCTCGCCAGGACACCCACATCACGGTGGCTGCGCTGGGTATTAACACTTTTCAAATGCATCGGCGAAACAGGCGTGTGTTCTGGCTCCAATATAATTCGCAGCAGCGTGATTATACCGCGATTAACAGATGCAGCCTTCCGTTAACACTCCTGAACTGTCCCATTAACACTCCCTCGCCAACGTTTAACACTTTCTTCACACCTCATTAACACTTTTCCGCCTATAATATAGCCCATTATGAAATTTTTCGCGTATTAACACTTGATTAACACCCAGTTTCCACATTAACACTATTTAACACTCGATTAACATTTTTTAACACATCATTAACAGTTTTTAACAGAAATCCTTCCTAGTGTGATGGGTGCGGCTACAACCTCGTCAAACAGCAAAAGTCAGGTGTCACGGCTCGAGTTGGCGCGGCTACGGTTGTGCATTCCCAAACGCCGGTCACATACGCCGGTTTGAGCATATTCGGCAAGCAAGCCCTGCGCGGTTCGAATTCGCAAAGCAAATGGTGTAAAATATGGTACAAAAAGGCCGGGCGCATCGTGCACACACGTGAATACCGCTGAGAGTGACTGTGGCGGCTCGCCGTCGCGGGTGTGAATTTATGACAACCGCAGCTTCGGGCTATCTCGCCGCTAGGCACTCAACGGGGAAAATGCCCCTCTGTGGGAATTCACGAGCGTGTCCTGAATTCGTGAACGTTTTCGGACAGCTGCGGATCTCCACCGCTGCGGAACGGCGATACGCGTGTCTATTGCTGTGCTACGTACAACATGTCAGGCGGCAACGCGCTTCTGCCACGCCGGCTCGTAGATTCGCAAAACGGGCGCGGGTCTAACTTGCACTCGCAGACTGTAGATTCAGGCTCAGATGGAAGCATGAAAAGCAGAAAGGTAAACGAGCAACGCAGGGGGCAATTCACAGATAAAACAAGCACAACGGCGCGACTTCGCACATACATCAGAGTGGCGTGCCGGCACTCTGGGGATCCGAACCAGACTCTTACAAACTGCTAGTGACAAAGCTCTCATGTGGATTCAAGTATATGTATGCAAATATCACATTTAATACTAGGCCACAAGAGGCAAATATCACTATACCGCAGAATGGTTTTGAAAGGTTCGGATCTCGCTTTTCGAAAGCAGAGCTAGCTAAATACTCAAACGAGCATAGTGAAAGTCCGTGAATGCCATTGTCGTTTCGGATGCCCTGTGACCATTGGTTCCCAGTGACAGCGGCGTTTGGTGTCAACGCGCGCTTGCGTTTGCCCTGTCATGCATTGCCGAGACGTCATGTGTGGTCGTGTCGTGATGTCACTTCGCGTGATGTCGTGCTCGACGCTCTGCGGTTCTCGCGGATCGGCACGGGCTGGTCGCGGCGACGTCGATGTAGCGCTTGGCGAGGCGTCGTGCATGATTTAAACTGGGAGGGCGATCTGAGCAGGAGGGTGAACGTGATATGCTCCGGGCGCTCGAGCGGACAATGAACTGGGGTAGGACCGTGACTGAGGGGGGAATGACAATTACTGAAAAAGGGGGTCATGGCCGGGGCGTTTGCTGTCGGCTGAGACGGGCGCGATGGGGGTAACTGCGGTGGGGTCTGACATGGGCTGCGGTAGCGTGACTGAATATGGGGGGTGTGACAGGCCTTTCAGGGGTGCCCGAGGGACCCCTTCTAAGCGTGTTCATAGTTGTGACAAACACTTTGCCCGGAAAGGTTGCGCGGGTCGCACGATGTTAGCCAATAAAATATCTGTTCTCTGTATGTTATCATATAGGCACAAGAAATGGGTATCAGATTTTGGGTTTCACTTATCCTATCACAACAAACAATATATCGTTGCGTTCGTCGACAGGTGCTCATTGTACCAGGCACGGTGCGTGCTGGGCACCGAGCGTGCCAAAGCGCGTTGCTCTGACCGGGTCCCCACGAGATGGCATGCTTGCAAACCATTTTCGACTATGCCGAATCCGATGGCGATGTCCGCTTTCACCGGCTAGACGCCTACAGGGTGCTAGGGCATGCTCAAGCCGGCCTGCAGGTGCTCACTGTACCACGCAGGCACGGTGCGTGCTGGGCACCGAGCGTGCCAAAGCGCGTTGCTCGGACCGGGTCCCCACGAGATGACATGCTTGCAAACCATTTTCGACTATGCCGAATCCGACGGTGATGTCCGCTTTCACCGGCTAGTAAGACGCCTTTTTTAGGGTGCTAGGGCATGCTCAAGCCGGCCTGCACTATGTTCGGATAGACGCGTTACGCGTAAATCTCAAAACGTCGGAAACACGTGTTTACGCGTAAATTACGCGAGTCTTGATTTTGGCACGATTTTACGTGTACCGCAAACCACACTGCAAGGGTCGTACGTGTGACACAGCGTAGTGCTAGGATTCAAGAGCGACATGCTAGGCGTGTGGTGCCTGAAAGGCGGAGCCCAGTCGTGTGTTTGTACGGTCTCTAGGCGCGCCATTCGTGCACATATTCCTTTCACTTGTTAGGTACTTCCGTTACTTCCGTTAGGTTGACAACATCACTGCACACTGCAACAAACGTAAGCTTACTATTATGCACTTTAGGTGTACGCACCAGAGTGCCAAAGCTCTTCTTTGTTATTACATGTAAATAATTTTGCAGATAGTTGTAGATAGCATATTCGTAATTCCTTAGAATTTAATATAGTATTGCAATGCACTAGCGTATGAATCAACTTGACTGTATTGGCTAGTGGCTGTTGTCCACCACTCCACCTGACTTGTCTTTTCGGTGTTCCGCACTCGAGAACTTGTGTACTTCCATATGTTCTATGTTGAGGCACGTAGGGGGGCCTAAGTTGTGTCTTGTGTGTAAGTTACGGCAAATAAATACCGTAGATAAGTAATACGAAATGTCAATATTATAGGGTTTATTGTACGATCATGTCCCGGTTGTACGGTAATGCTATTCGTCTACATAAGGCATTACGCATTGCGCGTAAATTTCAAAACCTTGGAAACACGTGTCTACGCGTAAATTACGTCGGGGGGGTGTCACGTTTATCCGAACATAGGGCCTGCAGGTGCTCACTGTACCATGCACGGTGCGTGCCGGGCACCGAGCGAGCCAACTTCTCCTCAAATATCCCCCAAACCATCCCCCATTACCCACAAACCATCCCTCAAGACCCCCATTTACCCCCCAACCAACCCATCCCCAAATACCTTCCAAACCATCCCCAAATACTCCCCAAACCATCCCCCATTACCCCCAAATCATCCCCCAAAACCCCCATTTACCCCCAAACCATCCCCAAATGCCCCCAAACCATCCCCCAAGACCCCCTTTACCCCCCCAAATACATCCCCAACCACCCACCCCACACCCCCAACCACGCCCAATCACCCCCAAATCATGGCTCCCCGCCCACCTAGACCCCCATTCCCACACACACACAACCCTTAAACCCTAAAACCCTAGAACATCAATTCGAAACCCTAAACCCCTCAATTTAAAACCCTTAAACCCTAAAACATCCGCAAACTCCCCACAGGACCCTCAACGAGCAACCCATTACATCACCAAACACCGCCTAACATCCCCACAAACCCTCTAAAGCCTCCCATGGGGGACCATGGGCCTCACCATGGGGTAATGTGGGCGGGCTCATGCCAGTGGCGAGCTCATGCTACGCGAGGGTCAGTCGATTCAGCACAGGCGCGCCTGTGTTGGCGATTTCAGCACAGGCGCGCCTGTGCTAAAATGCGCCAGCATATGCTCGCGGCGGGCCTGTGCTGTAACATATGCAAAGTTTCAGCCGGAAAGACCTCATGACTCAACAGTTATTCACGCTCAAGAAACCCTATCATTTACGGTTACTTTGTTAGTATATAGCCACAAGAAATGGGTATCAGATTTTGGGTTTCACTTATCCTATCACAATAAACATTATATATATCGTTGTGTTCGTCTACGAAACAGCTATATGTATGCAAAGTTTCAGCCGTAAGGAGCTCGTGACTCAAAAGTTATTCACGGTCAAGAAACCCTCTTATTTACGGTTAGTATATATCCACGTATTATAGTTCGCCTATAATGACATACAATATATGCCGGTGTTCGTGTATAAAGGTACTTTTCATATGTCGGGTTTCATTCGGAAAGGATCGATCTTATTTTAAGTTTTGATATGAAGTATCCCGACTCCGCGACAGGCGTGTATCAGATATGGTTCAAACCGAAGATATATCGTTCCTACGATGATATATAATATGATACAAAGTTGTACGCATATATCGAGTTAGATGCTGAAAATGTATGTTTCTTATAAGTTAGAAATCGATGATGAGACCCGAGTATTTCAAGGTCGTGATATATCAAGCCAACGAGTTACACAGATATATGTAAGTGGTCCTGTCGGGATACTTTACCGCCTTACCGGTTATATCTTAACACTTAAAAGGCGATATGGGAAATACAGTATGAATATCAACTATTGTACATGTAGTTACGTTTCGGCACATTGTGGATGCATTAGGCACCCCGGTGCGAGGCGTACATGGTATCCCCATTGAGCATACCCATATGCAAAACTATTGCTTTGACGAAAATGTCACCAAACACTCAAATATCACCGGTTGTCCAAACCGAAAAGAAGGAATTTTCTCTGCTCCACTGCAACCGCCTCGTTCATGACGTGTGTAACCTGCGACGTTGCGCATAGTAGGGATTGATTTTAAACCCCGGGGACGCATCCACAAGTACAGTGCGTGCTCAGTTGTAAGAATAATGTCTTATAAGAATATCGGACCGGAATTCTTAAACGAGTGTTATGTGCTTATATATGGGCGTGATGTGCTTAAGTATGGAAATTTGCTAAGAATATTCGGTCCAACCCCGATTTTCCGATATTTTTATATATGAGTACGCAATGTAGGTATGCCACCCATCTCTTACATACTTCAAGATGGGCGTAAATGGATGAGTAACGCGAAAGTTGTGCCCCTTTTCGCGAGCTCTACCCACAAGCCTGCGAATATCAGCTATACAGTATGAAATATCGCCTTTTAAGTGTTAAACATAACGAGGTCCAGGACGAGGTCGGTACTCCCCAAACCTAGCTACAAGGCACATCCTTTGTTAAATCACACTTGCAACACTATGCTCAATAGACAAGTTTACAACCCTATGTAAGACGAAATTTGTGCCCTGGCTCCTTAACTTCACGTTCCCAAGTGAGCGCTCTCTTGCATCTAGGGCAAGGGGCGCGATCGCACTTATAGGATTGTGAAGGGCGCCTGGGTATACTACTTCAAGTAACCACCACAAGATGAAATACCACAACGACATGGAGGACTCCTTAACTTCACGTCCCAAGTGAGCACTCTCTTGCACCTAGGGCGAGGGGCGCGATCGCACTTATAGGTTCGCGAAGGGCGCCACAACTTACAGCGACGTGATACCTCTCACACATGAACCAGTTGGCCAACTACGAATGACCAACTGTCATTCGTAGTTGGCAATACGCAAATCTCCACACAAAGAGTTTGGTGCTCTTTGATTGAGCGGACACCGTGACAAATTAATGAATGTCACGTATTACACACGTGACCTCCTTGACAATTGTGTGCAAGGATAACTAGCGGAAACTAGCGAGAAGCGGGAAACACGGGGGCAGAGAGGACGCGCACCCTGAGAGTGTGGCATCTCAGATTCGAACTGAGACCTCCCGACTTGAAGTCGGGTGCTCTACTTGAGCCAATGCCGCAAATTTAGCTTCATATGCGATATACACACACTATAAAAGGTCACTCTCTTGGATTAGAGATGATCGAATTTCGTATCGTCTGTGTAGGCCCGCCTACTGTTGCACGATTGCATGCCAAAGCCTGCCACAATTGCGTCCTCTCAGGCGGAATGTAGAGTTCCGACACCGCTGCGCCTACGACCTTGAAAATAATGTTTTTAAACACGTTGCTCAAGCGATAAAAGATCATCCGCTCGGTTTCAATCAAGTTGAAATTCCGGCCCTACTATGGGGGCCCTCTTATAGCTCGTCACAGTCATCAACTCCTCTAAGACAAGTTCTCTATGTCCGCACGCCACCAAAGAACTCGGAGATTCGTACATTCACTTCTTCACATATGCAATCGAAGGTCGCCCTTCGAATTTCGAGCGAGTGGAACCCTCAAACAACAACGAAGCAGTGCAACCCTGAATTGCCAAAGCGAGTTCTCTTTCCAAGCGACGAACAAAATCTTACCTCGCGCCCTTATTTCATTCGCTTGGGATATTCCGGCAATTTTAAGCTGCGTGCGACAAGAACACAATCAAACCATTTCCTGCTGCAGCACCTTTGACCGCCTTACGCCCAACATTTTTTAAAATTAACTCCTATGCTAGAATGGCATTTGGAGTTTCCACGGTATGGTTGGCTACACCGTCACTTTGTAAGATACATATCAAGCCATGCGTGTTCGTGTTTGCAGCCAAGTTCTTCTTGGCATCATTAGCTACAATTTGAGCTATCGAATGCCTTGGCAGGAGGTGTCTAAGGGGTCTAAATACGCGTTTATTGGGGTGTAAATCGATCGAATCTGTCTGCCGGAAGAGGCAGACATTCTAGCATGGGAGTTAACTCTACATAGTAGAATTCGATCTCATTATGCATTCAAATTCACCGACAACCATAACGAACAGACGACATCGGATGTTGTATGTTCTTCTTCACTCGATTTTCAGTGTCACTGAGCGAATGTTTTTCGCATGAAGGGCGCATTGCGCCCGATCGGCATCGTTTTGATCACTCCCATCACGGGACGACGCTATGATTCTTCGAGCCAAGATGCTGCCCGATGCGACTTTCGTCATTTGTCGAATAGTGGACGACGATAAACGAATTTCGGCCAATCCCAAATTGCATCGGTCTTCGGGATTAATTTGATACGTATATTTCTGCTATCATCCGCATGACTTATCCATTTACCGCTCGTCGTACAACTGTAGTATGATCACTGCCAAATATTGTATACGCATATTTACAGGATACTGGACGGACAACAGAAGAACCCCCGCCTATTCCAACTTGCATCAAGTTGTCAGAATTTATACGATACTTATATATTCGCGATGATTCGCAAGACTTACCGATTTGCTGCCCATCGTCCTACTGTCGTAGGATAACGGCCGAATATTGAACAAGGTACCGTATCGGTTCCCAAAACGCGTATCGATAGTTTTCGATATAATGAAGTTTGATGTCGACAGATACCGATATGGGCTATGCACTTGTCGACAGATACCGATATGTGCCAAACACGTGTCGACAGATACCGATATGTATAAAATTTCTATCGACCGATACCGACAAGAAACGAAAACGTGTCGACAGATATTGATATTCCGATATATTCCGATATATCGATATATCGGGGATATCGACAGCAAGTGACGAATTTGTCCAAATGTGATCCTTACGTCGTCCAGAATCTATTATTGCGGCAACCGTAGGTTGGAGTGCTAGCAAGTGCACCTTAGCCTGTGCGTGAACTCTCTATTCTCGAGAGTGTTCATGGAGGCCATCATGGAGCTCTACAGTAATACCTCAAGAGAATGCGGGTTAAGGAAACACCAGCTTTTCGGGGGAGGTCGGAAAATGCGGAAAAAGCTGGGCTGGAAAAAAACATTAAGAAAATGTACCCAAATAAGGAAATGAAGGCTGCCGAATCATTTCGTTAACGGAAATCGTAATGTCATATTAAGGAAACGAAGGCTAGCTGAACATCAGGAAATTCCATTATTATTAAGGAAATTGTAGCTGAATCTAAGGAAATTATAGTCGGTATTTCATGAAATTCTGGAATTTTTCAATGGCAAATAAAGGCTTTTTCTGCACCGCGTTTATTATTAAGGATTACTGGTTAATGCACGATAGCTACAGTACGGTTGGTCACGATAATCAATCGGAGCTATTGCAGGCAGGATACTCTTAGGAATACGGTATCAGTGTTCGGCAGGATACTCTTAGGAATTCTGAATATTGCAGGCAGGATACTCTTAGGAATACTAGGAATATTGCAGGCAGGATATATACTCTTAGGAATACTGAATATTGCAGGCAGGATACTCTTAGGAATACTAGGTAGGTAGTAGTGGCACTTGATCTTACTGACTCGCTCCCTATTGGGATATCCATAATTGCGGGAAGGTCCTCATCCGAGTCTTCAACCAACTCAACCGTGTCACTCTGCATTGATACTTTCTCGGTCTCGCCGCTGGGACACTCATTGAGTGGCGCTTTGGCCTTGATACGCGTTATGACTATAGACTTCAAGTCGTCGTAGTCTTCCTGACTAATTATCCCACTTTGCAAGTCAGCATGTAATTCTCGCAGTTCCTGGCGACTGCTCGGATCCATGCTGAATTTAAGAGAATGCGCTGGCTGACTGCGCTTTCCAATCCCTAAGAAGAAATGGATTTAAGAGAAGAGGCTGGCTGACGCTCGAATCGCGTTTCCTTTTCGTTAGTCATTTCGGTAAGAGGCTGACGCTGGCGGGGGGTCAGAAGAATACGGAAAAGGCTAGGCTGGCTCCAAATTCCTGTTCTCTTAAATATGCGGTATTACTGTACGTGTTCATGGAGCGCGTCTTCTCCTGCTCCACGGCAATCTTCTCAGCGTAGGCCTCCTTCAAGGCGTTGATCTCCGCGTCATGCCCGGGGATGTTGTCAACCGGCTCCCACGTGTCGCTCTCCTTCGCAAGAAGTACACCATCTTTGAGCCACCTAATCAGAAACTGCTCGAACACCATAGCTTTTTCTTTATTTCTGCTAGAATTTCTGCCACTTCGTAATAGGCATCGTCACTGCTGTTAATGTCGTATGGGTTAATCTGGGTTCGCTTGACTGGGCCTGATCCTTGTGCTACTATAACCGTGCTTGTAGAGCTCTTGCGGCATTTCCGAGCACGACCCATCCTGAATTTTCAAATCACGATCGAAAAGCCTACTTTTCAAATTCCGAGAAATGAGAGCTCATACGAATACCGTGTCACAATTCAATATTGCGTCACGAATACTCCTTCGGATCGATACGGTTGGGCAAATAAAAACCCTAAAAACCCCCAATATGGGATCGATATGGCAATTAATGAATATGCATCATGAATGACAGCCAATGGAATACTCGTAAGAAAAGCACGCAAGATCGCTCCGTGGGTGTTTCGAAGCGTCAACACCAAGGCATGCATCCATCCACGCCGCCAATCCGCCAGCGCCGCCACACGAGCCACGGCGCGGGATGCACGATCCGAGACATCGATATTCCCGATATCATCAAATGTTATCGATGTCCTTGTCCACAAAATGTTGTCGACAGATACCGATGATACTGCTTCGGTTGTCGACAGATATGAATAACACGGTTGTGGTTGTCGACAGATACCGATAACTACACGCAAGTTGTGGACAGATATATTGATATTCCGATATTGCAAAAAAGAAGTTGTCGACAGATACCGATATCTCCGATATATCGATATATAGGATATCGGAGATATCGATACGGTACCTTGATATTGAATTGTATTATCTTTATGAGAAGTTCATGGTTTAAACCAAGGAATTTCGACCATGGTCGAACTCAACCACGGTTTGTCGAACTCAACCACGGTTTGGAATAGATCCCCGGAATATTCTGCCTACGTGTGGGGATATCCGCGTCGCGTCACGTCCACGAAATTTCGATTTTTCGTGGTTGAGTTCGACTTTTCGTAGTTGAACTCAACCACGATCTCAACCACGGTCTCAACCACGGTATGTCATCACGATGTCAGCAGATGTCGAATTCGGTTTTCGATTTTTCGATTTCGGTCACCACCCCGTGACGCGACGGTGTCGTCATTCGAGTCGATCTGTGGATTTCCCAAATTAATTTGTCAATTCTACATCTGCTGCATCTGGATGACGATGGCTGACGGAACTCGACAAAACGTGGTTGAGTTCAACCACGAAATCTCGACCAAGCCCCCTCCCCGTGGTCGAGATTTTCGTGGTCGAACTCAACCACGGTCCAAAACTGTCTCACGTAACGAGACACGTCGGCTCACAGGCTGTCGCAGACGTGTACAAAATTTCCCTTCGCTAACCAAGGTTTGTCGAACTCAACCACGAAACTCGACCATGGTCGAGTGAGACCTTGGCTGAACTCAACTACAGTCTCAACCACCAAATTTCTGGTCTCACGATAAAAAAACCGAACCGAAGCGTCCGATCGAAAATTCTTTCCATCGTGTCCGCGAAACGCAGTGATGACACCTTGGTTTGAACCACGGTTTCAAGACTTCTCATTATGTGCAACGCGAGTCACAAATCGATGAATTATATATTGCACACGTTTAAACAAAGTCGAATCCGAAAAGTGAAAATATACAGTAATGCCACGGTACGCACCAAGGTACCACGGAATGCGCGTCCAGTAATAATTTATTATACTCGACAGATCACGTCAACCTCGTGGATGATGCGACTCCTGAATTTTTATTCGAATAAGACGTTTCATGTGATTTATACAGTCTGACGTCACTCGTGTATAATGATTCAAAAATGACTTGTCGCGAGAATTATATTCTTTTTATACGCCTGTTTCAGATTGTGTCCAATATTCTGGAGTGGCACGATTCGAATAGATATGCGAAATAACGGCACACTCGAAAAACCCAGATGAAGCTTCCGAATGTGTTGACTTCTTTTCATTAACGGCGTTGTCTATGTTGCGGCCGCTGGCGACTTGAGATAATATTGTCCCGTTATGTGCGCACGCTACTTCAACGGGCCCGATTTTCCCTTGCTATTCACACGTGAAAGCATGAAAATGCAAGACTTTGGCACCTTCCATGCACTGAATCGAATAAAAACGGAATAATATGTCTCTCGTTGTCTGACAAGTTGCCTATTTACAATGTTGGAAAACGCCTACCCGTTCTCCAAATTGACGCTTTTATTCCTCAAAAAATATTTTTTATGTCTTCTCTCGCAGAACTCTGCTAGCTATATAGCATGTGTGAACGTGTGCGCCTACCCCCATGTCACAGGCCGCCCCAAAGTGTTCAAATGTCAAAAATTCGACGACACTCTCTTTGTGCGTGTGACTTGATGGGTCCTACTTACTATTCCCACCCCTCGGCGTTCCCGGAACCGAGTTTCGCCCCGCGCAGTCAAATGCAGATTCGCGTTGCCGAGACCCGAAGGATAATATATATGATAGTGCCGTATTCGAAAATCGGTGAGACCATATTTTACCCTCACAGAAAATAGAGAAGAATCGGTATATTTTGCATACAACTCGTTTGTTGGCAAGTCACTGGTCACGAACGAAATCGGGATATAAATCTTTAGCTATGGATCTCGCTCGATGATTTGTGAGCATGCTGCCATGGGCAAGTAGGCGATTTTTCACCGGAATTTGTTTATTTTCAAACTTACTCCCCTTTGTTATAGAAAATATGCAACGTTCGTCAAAATACCGGCCATTTAAGGGTAGGGCACCTCAATCGGCATCCAGCCGGCGAATTCCATTCCACAAATCATAATGGGCATCAACAAATCTATATTTGAAGTGAAGAATCCGATTTTAATTAGGGTTTGCCCCATCCAAAAACACACATTGACCGTGAGACCACCGTACTTCCCGTCTTAATACCTTTGTTTGTGCTAATCTTTTAATGTTACTTTTCAATCAGGTCACCCGGCGGCCTTATTAGGCCTTTCAATATATCGTGATCGCGGGAAAGGAGCGAGTGGGCGGCCGTGCGTTGTAAGCACACAACAACTGTTATTTTGTCAAAAACGACAATTCATCATAGGAAACGTGTGCGGCAATGGACAATGTAGGCCATGCCCAACGTCACATTCACGGACTCGTCAATTGACTTATCATGTGTCGTGCATGTAACTATATACCATGGTGCATATAGCGCATGGCATCTCTTGTATTGGCCCCTGGTGAGCTGCTCATATTTAGGTGATTTTCTTCAATTTTGACAAGGTTTGTGTTATAGGGAAATTCCTTTTTTGGGAAGAATTTTAGAGCCCTTTGGGAAGAATTATTACATAGGCCCTTTTGGGGAAGAATTGTGCCAATGACCCATGCGTTACGCACGCGACGTATATTGACGCGCGTGAGTGTGTGGCACACTTCAAACATGATTTCCCTCTCAATACTAGCTCGCAGTCCTCATAACATTTTGCCACGGGTACGATAAATCGTACAACAGAAAAGGTACCATACGAAGTATACATTTATGAACATTTTACGATTCCGGGAATATAGCTTCCAGGTCATGCGTTACCCTATGGTCTGGATGACCAGTAACCAACAGTCTTGCGGGATTTTTTTCCCCCTTCAGCCAATATTCTGGCCGCGATGTAGTGAATATACCAAAAGTGTATATTCACCAAAAGATGTGTTGGTGAAATTTAAAATCTATATTTACCATTCGCATATCCGTGGTATGATGACGTGTCTAGCCTCCGT
Organism: Cymbomonas tetramitiformis; assembly: GCA_001247695.2. Lineage (NCBI taxonomy): Eukaryota > Viridiplantae > Chlorophyta > Pyramimonadophyceae > Pyramimonadales > Pyramimonadaceae > Cymbomonas > Cymbomonas tetramitiformis. Next base: position 24,139 of record LGRX02031447.1, read on the forward strand.
CACGTGCTCACGTCGAACAAAACACAATCCGCGCTCACGTGTTTTCGCTCATACCGGTGCCTCACGCCGCTGGACAGTGACTTACGCGGACCTTTGCCGCACGCTGCTGGACAATGGCTTACGGGCCCCGTAAGTCATTGTCCAGCAGCGTGATGTAGAGGTCCGAGAGATAGACCGCAAGCACCGAAACTTGTGGGTGGGGGTGGGGGTGGGTGGGGTGGGGGTGGGGGGGGTGGGGTGGGGGTGCGGGTGCGGGTGCGGGGTGCGGTGTGGGTGCGGGTGCGGGGTGCGGTGCGGGTGCGTGGTGCGGGTGGGTGCGGGTGCGGGGGTGCGGGTGCGGGTGCGGGTGCGGGTGGGGGTGGTGCTTCATCACTTGTTGATGTCGTCAAATATGCCGTCACTGCGGCGGCCGTCCGCTCGGTTGGTGACTGCGAGTGGACGTCTTTGCATGCGGCGCCTTCGGTATTCTTTCTCTTGCGACTCGTTGGCGTATGCCTTGAACGTCATCTAGAGCACCCTCTGTGTTTGGTACACGCGGTAAGTGCGCTGTAGTAAGCTAGGGTTGTTGGATAATGCTAGAGCACCCACGAAGCGGCACAATGCGCGCATTATTCAGTGCAACGACGCACGTGCAAGGTGCAACGACA
>LGRX02031448.1:0-51392 GCA_001247695.2 Cymbomonas tetramitiformis
AGGAGAGGACAAAGGGAGAAGGGGAATCCAGGCTGTCAATGGGAGGATCGAGGAAAAAAGGTCAGCACACGGAGCTCTGGGGAGCCGTCTGAGGTGTGCAAATCGGGGAAAGGGGTTGAAGGAAGACCAAAGGTCTGAAAAGAAGCAACAGGGCCAGACGAAGATATCATCTGCGGGTGTGGGTCAGGACGGAGGATAAGTGGGTGCGGGGAGGGTGTAGGAATTCGAGAGTTTCGTTTTCACAAAAGCGAGCATAAACTTTCATTATCAAAAGATATACCAGTTCGCAGCTCGAAACGCCACGAACATTTACGCGCCATCATTACTGATTGGGCGATCTTATGTGAAAGTTCACTAAACAGAGTCCTATGTGTCACTGTCGTGTTCATACCGACCGCAGTGACACTCCTGAGTACAGATGAACTTATTACGCACTTCCCGATGGTCATTAGTGATCTGACGGCCACGATTAGTTCAGCAGATCTACAGATCTAGATCTAAGGGTTCCACAGGGTTTCTTTAGGGTTTCTTCAGGGTTCGAGCATCCTGACTGCTGTAGAAGGTCTAGATAGTCATGCTTTACACCAAACTGATCAGCAGGCACTTGCAGATTCCAATACCCCTTCTAAAGGGTGACTGTCTAGTTGTCCTACTGCCAGTTCTTGGGAATGGTGCCCCTTCAGTCAACAACATCCAGTTCTTGGGATGGTGTCCCTCCAGCTCCAGTTTATGGGGATGGTGCCCCTTCAGCTCCAGTTTATGGGGATGGTGCCCCCTTCAATCTTCGGTCTTCAGAGTCGGAGTCCTTCAACTTCATGATGCCAAGCCTCTCCTTGTGTGTAAGGAAGGCTGGTAGAGGAAGAGGCTGGGTGAAGACGTTAGCTGTGTTGTCCGCCGAGGCGACATACATGGCTTCCACCATCTTGGACTTCACCAGCTCTCTGATATACATGTTTCTCACCTCGATGTGCTTGGAGCGGTTATTGTTGACATAGTCAGATGCCAGATGAATGGCCCCCTGATTGTCACAATACATCGGTACTGGGGTGCAAATGTCCACAAGGTCGGTCAGCACGTTAATAATGTACTTGACCTCCCTCGCAATTTCAGACATGGCTATTATTTCAGCCTCGGTGGTCGATAGCGACACACACCTCTGCATGATCGAGGAGAAGATGAGCAAGCTTCCACACAGGTAGACCGCAATGCTAGATGTAGACCTCCTCGTGGTCTTGCAGCCAGCATAGTCAGCATCAGTGTATATGCTCAGTGGTAGTGCTCCACCAGCCAGACCCAGCCCCCTTGGCACAGAAGAGGTTGTCCGCAGTACCAGTTCGTGGCCCACAGTGCCCTTGAGGTACCTGACAACCTGCTTCAGCGCCACAAAATGCTCTGGGCCATAGGACGCACGGAACCGAGAGAGAGAGCAGATATAGCAGCCATGATATCACAGCGCGTGCACCTTGCAACCCACTGCAGCTGCCCAAGTAGCCCCCTGAACGGAATGGTGGCATCCTTGCCATCAGATGGGGCAAGAGAGCACCATGGAGACATAGGTAGGCTAGCTGGCTTGGCATCCTTAAGCCCATAGGTGTCAATCATCTGGGAGATGTACCCAGACTAAGAGAGATATGCCACTCCAAGGCCCCAGCGCACACCAATGCCCATCACCAGATCCAGCACACCCAAGTCCTTACAGGTATACCGTGAGTTGAAGGTCGCCACAAAGTTGTCATACCATGATCGACTGTTGGTGGCGCAAATGTAGTCATCCACATATGCTAGGATGATGACCGTGATGTCAGAGCATCAAACACAAGTGCCGAGGATACGGGGTCCCGAGTACCCGAGTTTGCCAAAACAATATGTGTAAAAATCTCGTCACCATTATAAGGGACCCATGAATACAACGAGGTGAAACTCCTAATCTTTAGAGTCTTTGTTTACGAGGTAATTTAATTAACGGCACGCAGTTGCTATTATGTGCACCGTATTTTACTATCTGTCTACCATACGTGCACCGCATATAGGTTTCTATGTAAACCGAGGCCTGCACCAAGACTCTTGGTCAGGATTGTCGGTGCAGTGGGCCAATTAACAACATACTTATACTTTATAGGTTTGTCCAGTTGGCAATTTTTGCACCTCAATACTAACGTAGCAAAGCTACACCTTCTCGACTCGCGCAAAACTTTCCGTAGGCTATTCTTACACCTCAATACTAGCACAGTGGAACCGCCCCTTCTCGACTCGCGTAAGACCTTCCTTTCGGGTTTCTGTGATTATCAATCTACATCTACATCTATCGGTTGTTGTCACACTTGTGCCGCGGCAAAAACTATAGCTCTCCATCCTTTGGGACCTTCCCGCTTACACAATGACAAGTATCTTTGGAGGGCCTAAGGAATCTCATACTTGAAAAGTACAAAGTCTTCATCTCCCTCAATCATCTTCTGTTGGGCGCAACTGAGATGGGAAACCGCCGAGAAAAAGTTAGTATGCTTCTGTTCGTAGCCTAGGAAGCAGCGGCCCTTGCGTAGGGCCACAATCCCCCCACTACCCGAGCCCATGAAAGGGTCCATCACCACGTGACCCGCGGAGGAAGTGTACCTCTCCACCAGATACTCCCCAAGCTTGACGCTCTTCTGTCCCACCACCAATGTCTTGCCGTCCTCGCTACACCTGCTCTTCAAAGCCGCACATCCCGCGACCTGGCAGTTATGCTTGAATGTCCCAGTAGAGTGCAAAGCCTGGAATGGCGCCGCGTAGTCCTGGAAATGCTCCATTGCCATGTCACACAGATATTTCACCATGTCAGAGGTCTTTTTTCCAGTCCTGTTCTCCTTCGCCCCGAACTCCTTCACATTCTTCTCGAGGACCGCCTCCAAAGCTTGGTACTCGGTGATGGACAACGGGCCCAACACATTCCCGCAAAAAAAGTTAGTCAATGTCTGCACACCGGCTATACCCTCGAATTCCGGACCGAACTTCGCCAGCACCGCCTTCTTGTAATCCAGCTTCGGCTTGTTCAGCGCACGTGCCAGAGTGGTGTAAAGGTGCCCTGAAGCCGTGGGTGTGTTCCCCCGTACCTCGATTTGGCGTACACCATCCAATAGCACGAACCCTGGCATGTTCTTGTAGACCTGTGCAAACATACCACTTCAGTCCCCGTGGCATCAAGCACACGCTCAAACTAACAGCGAAGTATCCCGTGTACCTTCAGACGGTTCTTTGAGGCCTCGTGGTTTATGCAGTTCAATGCCGTGATGTCTCCCATCGCGAACACGATGGCCTCGCCATCCGCCTTCCCCAAGTCCTGCTTCTTGCTTTCCTCTGGCAGGGCCGCGTTCAGATCAAATACCGTGTTGATCGCCTGCGATGCTGCACCCCAATCAACCTCCGTGTAGTACCCGGTGTCCTTCTCGTCACCCCAAGGGACATCCGTGATGACCGCTACGATCCCGACTCCCTCCATCAACTTGGCATGCAAGTCCTTTGCAACTTCCTCGTACGTGCCCAGGACCAGAGTCAACAATGGAATTCCTGCCATGAAACCAACTCTTTTCAGCCGCCGCGATGTCCGGCCAACAACAAGCAATTAAGCCACACATGATTAAGAGCTTACCTGCACCAATGATGGCACGGGAAGTCAATACGATCGGGTCTTGCACAGCTCCCGCCATCTTGTGCTTGCGCAGACGAAACATAACCTTCGGCTCCGGCGCCTGCTTCTTCTTTCTTGCCGCCCCTTTGGCCTCTTTCTTCATGGCAGTTGATGTCTTGACTTCAACGTACACCGGGTAATCCTTCTCATATTCAAGAGAAGTCCACCGCAAGGCGATGAAACTCATGAGTTCCTCCGCATGTGCCTCATCAAAAACAGGCTCCGTACCATTGCGAAAGGGCCCACCCGTGGCCAAAACCTTGTCCACGGACACGTTTGACAGATCGAGTGGCTCCGGAACCTCTTCCTCCTCTTCCTTCTCTACCTCTTCCGCCTCAGCCTTCTTCTGCAACTTCGCCGCACGTAACTTTGCGGCCTTCTCCGCCAACTTAGCTTGAAGCTTCTGGTCCACCTCCAGGTCTTCGGCTTCCTTCTTTTCTAGTTCAACGGCTAACTCGTCCATCTTGTTTCTGCGAGACCTTAAATAGGTGAGCAAGATGTGTGACAGGGTTACCATGAAATGCTCCACCCAATTGCACTCACCGTTCTTCTTTGAACTCTTCATTGCGCTTCTCCACCCTGGTAAGTGTTTCCGCGCGAGCCTCGAACTCCTCGAGTTTCTTACGCTCCTCCTTCCTTTGGAATCGGGCGTCCCGTGCCTCATCCTCTTCTTCAGAAAGAGCAAAGTCGTCCACCTCCATCTCATCACCACTTTCATTCCCCGCACCTTCAACCACATCTTCAACCTCATCGTCGTCTTCGGCTTTTGTCGACACCTCGCTGACCTCCTTCCATCGGGAGTGATCGATGTACCTCTTCACAACCTTCTTCATGTAAAGGTCCTCCTTTCCAACAAGACGGCAAGGATTCACCGCTGATGGCGCCTTCAGGTTGTCAGCCTGAAAGAAGTGTGGGGTATTTTTCAAGAAACATCTTGCAAGAGTGCAGTAGAAGAAGAATAAGATTTCGGAGCTATACGTACCTCTCCCAAGAGAATGTTGTCGAGCTTTCCCTGGTTAAGGCTTTCCAGCCATTGGGCCGCTTTCTCAGAGTCCATTACCTTCCCACACATGGAATTGATGTGGTCGATTGTGAGGGACCTCATCCAGAACGCCGTGCAGCAATCTATGAAGGACCGTGGAGATGTAATCACACCTGTTGATTTCGGACTTGTCTCCACGGTCTTCAACTTCTTCGCGTCAGTGATCTTTCCAACACCTCCACCCTGGGTGTTTTCAACGAAAGGCAGGCTCTTCAAGCACTCCTCGAAGACTTGCAATTGTTGGACCGCATTGAGCCTCTCCAACTCCTTGTTGCTGTACAACGAGTCAAAGTTCAAGCAACAACCTTTGCCAAGAGCATTATTGCACTGGCGGATGATCTCCTCGATCTTGGGCTTGTCCTGGAGGTACTCCACGATTCGGAGAAGCCTCGTAAAAAAACGTTGATCGAACTCAACACTTTGGTACTGAGCAAGTAGGTCCGTTGACTTTACCTTCTTCTTTGTGCTTTTTTGAAAAGCTAAGATGTTCCATCTGAAAGATTATGAGTACAAACTCAAAACTCGCAGTAGTTGAACTTGAGTTCAGAATTAAAGTAGAAAAAGGATCAACTCACTTGAACATCGAGTAGTCTTGAAAAAACGTCCGGGTCTTGGACCCAGAGTCGTTAACCGAGATCTTGGCGATTGCCAAGGTGGTGATCTCATCAAGGGTGAGGTTCTCATCCAGGATGTCGGCGTTGTGGGTGAGAAACATTTCATTACCCGCTTCCACCGCTTTTTGCCGCAACTGGCAGCCATGCGCAAAAGCATGTGCGTAGAACGCATTGCGTCCATGACCGTCCACACAAACGTACTTGTAACGGAAAGGCACCAAACTATTTTTCAAAACAAAACAAAAGCAAATCACGGCAAAGGCTAGAGTAAAGAATATTCTATGAAATATCATATGTTTTTACTCTACCTAATGTGCTAGCTACACATATATTCACCACCGAGAGTCTAGCATCCAAAGAGGACAGGTCCCCCTACGCCTCTTCGCAGCGCGTTCGGCATTTGCCTCGTTCTTGCTTCTCCTACGTGCAATCGCCGCGTCGGCACAATTGTACCAACCACCTGGTTGGCAAGAGTCCGACTCGTCTTCAGAGGAAGGATCAACAATAAAGTCGCAACTCTCTTGGCGACTCTTTGAAGATTCAAAACTTCCAGACCTGCAAACAAAACTCTTCAGCTCAAAGCTTTTTTACATTAATGTCAAAACGTTTGTTCTTTGCGCATTTCACAGGCAAACCTCTTCAGCTCAAAGCTTTTTGACATTAATGTCAAAACGTTTGTTCTTTGCGCATTTCACAAGCAAAACTCTTTAGCTCAAAGCTTGTTTACATTAATGTCGGAACGTTTGTTCTTTGCGCATTTCACGGACAAAACTCTTCATCTCAAAGCTTTTTGACATTAATGTCAAAACGTTGGTCATTTGCGCATTGACATTAATGTCAAACTTTTCGCATTTCATACATCTCAAAGCTTTTTGACATTAATGTCAAAACGTTTGTTCTTTGCGCATTTCTCAGCAAAACCGTACATCTCAAAGCTTTTTGACATTAATGTTAAAACAATTGTTCTTTGCGCATTTCTCGGCAAACCGTACATTCAAAGCTTTTGACATTAATGTCAAAACGTTCGTTCTTCGCGCATTTCACACAAGCGGCATCTCAAAGCTTTTGACATATTAATATCAAAACGTTGGTCCTTTGCGCATTTCACGAACTGCGTGCATCTCAAAGCTTTGACATTAATGTCAAAACGTTGGTCCTTTGCGCATTTCAAAAAAGCTTGCATCTCAAAGCTTTTTGACATTAATGTCGAAACGTTGGTCCTTTGCGCATTTCACAGGCAAAACTGTGCATCTCAAAGCTTTTTGACATTGATGTCAAAACGTTGGTCCGTTGCGCATTTCACAGGCAAAACAGTAAAGCAGAGCTAGCAGAGCTTGGAAACCTTACCGTTTGGGTACATGTAGTGCACTACATGTAAGTCACTACACTTACAGTCTTACATGTACGTGCACTTACATGTAGTGCACAATTTACACTTCCTGGAAGAAAACTTACGACGCAACTCTTCTTAGCAACTCCACTGAGCGTGACGGCGCGAGGCTCTGTGAGAAAATTAATTTCTAATTTGTTTTCGTTGCATAAAAAAAATAGATTATTTTTAATGATTTTTTTAAGTTTGATTTTTTTAGATATTATTTTCCAAATAAATGTTTTTACTGATATATTTTATACTTATTAATTTTTTTTGAAACTTACGCCGGTGGTGTATTATTTTTGTGTGCGTTCTATAAAGACTTAGGGTCGTTGTTTTATCTTAAATCCTTCTGTTTTCGCGTTAAGCAAGTGGAAATATGTAGGTAAAAGATGTCAAAACAATTTTTTAACGTCGTCTTTCACAAAGATGGGGAACAAACTATCTCCGAAGTTCCGATTTCTTTTGCAAAAGGCGAGCCCTATGCGGTTGAACAAGTGCTTCGAAAGGTTTTCAAAATCTCTGATGAACAAAGTTACACCTTGATGAACATGAACACCGACGAAATATTCGTCAGTGTTGACTTGTTGCCCATTGTTCCAGGACACCTTTACCAAATTTTTATCGAGTTTTCGGAACCATAGGAAGAAATCGTGCCTGTACTCGTGTCCGAGTAAGACTCAGACAACGACTCTGATTCTGTAGACTTGAAAATCATTGGCGAGAGTTCAAAGGCAAGCTGTGCTTCGGAACCTTTCAAAAACGACGCAGCCAGTACGAACAATGTTTCCGCTAAAATTATCTGGCCAGTTGGAGTTTCGCACACCTCTAAAGTCCCACTAGACGTTGACGGTTCGAAACTTTTCGGCACGCACTTCAAAGGCGAGCTCACTGGAGGGAGGAAAGGTATACCTTTACTTCAACTAGATTCCTTCGTGAACAACCGAACTTGGTCGGAGGCTGGAAAGACTACTTGGAAGGGACTGAGCGACATTTACGGTGAACAGAATGGTCTGGCTCGTTCAATGCACTGCCTGGGTGAATATGTCTGTAAAGACGAGGAGTGTGTGTTCTTTCAAGTTGGAGGCAAACACTTCGTGAAGCGAATGTCGCGCACGACCGGTAAAAACGAGGAGGACTTCCTTGGACACAAGGTATATATTTCTGTTTTTTGTGAAACACAAACCTTTGTTTCCACCGATAGCTTGGGTAGCTTCCTAAAATAAACTTCGTACTTTACAGGTGCATGGTCCGGCTTGCCCCAAGTGCCAGAGTACGTTGCTTGTTCCGCTCGTGCCACCGCTGCACGTGTCGACCTGGAGGACGTAACAGGGCGTTTGCTATTTTTCGAGCACAAGGGTGTACACACTTGCACTCCTGTGCAGAAAAAAGGAAAAGCAATTCTTTCACCCGACACGCAAGAAGCGATTGCGAAAGTCGTGCCGACTTTTGGGAACGCTAGTGGAGAAAAACTGAAAGTTGCCGCGACAATGGAAGCCTTCCAGAAAATTCTTTCCTCCGCTGACGAAGGTCCCTGGAAGATGTCTTCAAGGTTGCGAGGGAGGTTCAAGACCAACGTGCAGTCAAAGAGGAAGTCCTTAAAGCCAAGGCGAACACCGGGAAGCGCCCCATGCAGAAGGATGCCGACATCGAGTGGGGAGAACTAGATCGTATTTTGAAGAAGAAGAACGTGAGGGTCTTCCACTTCGACCGCCATCCCCTCAAGTTCTTCATGTCTCCTCTGGACATGCCATGGTGTCCGGCTGAAATCATGTTGTTGATGGACCGGCGCATCGGCAAACCACCCTTCAACACCGCGGCATGTTACTCCGATGCGGGGCATAGTTGTGTGAAGAGTTCAGCAGTTGAGCAGGTATGCATTGTTTTTACATGCAAGTTTCCAAAATAACACGACCTTACAAGAAATATTCTGAGAATAAATGTCTTCGACAGATGTGCACGGTGATCCACGGCATCGGTATATTGAAGCTTGCTACCTTCCCTTTACCCGGTGGAGAAAGAGGGGAGGACGAAGCAAAAATGTGGGCTGGTTGTGACCATGTAATTTCCGTGAGGCACCAGGCAGACTTATCGGGGAAATTCCTGGACAAGCACGCGTGCCAAAAAGAGTTCAACGGAGGGAAACCGGAGTTTCGTCCGTTCATGTCGGTGCGGGACAGCGGAGGAGGCGGGTGGGCTGGAGCACGGTTGCACTTCAACAAACATCTTCCGGAGAAGGAACGTCGTGGGGTTCGGATCACGAACGAAGAGGGCGAATGCATCGAGAAGGATTGCGAGCTTCATGTGGCCAAGACAGTTGGTGTGCATTGCAAGTGGCTGACCGACGATTTCGAGGAAGAGCAGTTCATTGACTTAATCTACACCCGGCTACACGCTTTATCCCCTCGAAAGGTAGTGTAATGCCCTAAAACTATCGCCAACCCCCTTTTCAACCCTTCGCCACTAACGATATAGGGGAATGAGCAGGTCATGGATAGTCGTAAAGCCCTGGTGACTTTCATCGAGCAACAGTCCCGAAAGGACGTGGAGGACAACTTGACCCGGTTCCTTGCCTTCTACGAGCGTGAAGCCCAGCGCTGCATGCACTTCTTCAAGAATAAGGGTGCAAACCTGGCCGAGCCTTTGATTGGACGCGACAAAAAGGTATTCGGAGAAATCGTGACCATGTCCGAGTTCTTCTCAGTGACTATTGTCAGCTTCATCCAACAATCTTGGAGGTTGGAATTCATGTTGGCTGGTGGTCATGAGGCTAGGGAACACGGGCGTACCGGACCTCTCTACCAAGAACGTCGCGAGGAGTGTCAAGCGGCTTGTCGGGGACGTCACTTCAGCTATGATGTTCTGCAGGAGTTCTCTGAAACTTACTTGGAGAAAACTCCGGACACCTCGGAGCATCGCAACCATCGACCGGACACACGGCGCTCGTTTCCGAAGAAGAGGCGCTTGACCGTGGACTTGACCGACGCAGAGCCCTGCATTCGAATGGCTCGTCGCATTCCGGAAAGCGGTGCGTGGGAGTGGTCAGTCGATCCTGATCGCAACAACCCCACCGCTGATCGGTCGTGGCAGCTTTCTTCCCGGGTTGACAAGACGTTGGTGGTGGAGTACTTGATGGAGGCACACATTCACTCGACGGACCGGTTGGGCTCACAAATGTCGGTTGGCACTCAGGCGGAAGTTGCCTACCGGTTGAAAACCACCAAAGGCCAGGCAAAGATGCTAGCCGAGCTTTTTCTGGGAGAGACAAAGCTGAAGGTGCTGCAAGTGGGAGCACCCACTCCACGCCTGACCACGGTTCAACGTGGTGAACGGGGTCTTGGACAGGGCCTTCACGGTTGCGGTGGAGGGAGGCAGTTCGCAGACTGTGGCCTTCGGGTACCTGGATGCTGCCCGGGACATCCACTTCGGAGAGAGAGGGGCGTCCCAAGTCCGAAAGCAACGCGCCTCTTGCAGCTGCAAGACATGGACGAACTTGATGGGCAGGCATGGCCGTAGCAGCGCGGTGCACTGGTGTGTGCATATTTGTTTTGTGCTGAAGGAAGCGGGGTTCTCTCCGGGGCACGCCTTTTACGTTCAAGCTGGGTTCACCGTCCAGGAAGTGGATTACATTCTGAAGGAACTGGAGAAGGTGAAGATCACTCCTCGTACGTCGGAGGTGGGTGCGGGTGGTACTGGACTGAAACAGGGTGAGTGGATGCTGGTGCCTGGATCTGGTCGTCAGGCGTCATGTGCTGCCGCCTTGAACGTAGGTCAAGGGTGTGCCACACAGAAGACACGAACCAAGGATGAAGGCAAACCTGTGAAGCAACCTGTGTTGGAAGCCGACGCACCAAGGGTGGTGGTGCAGGGGAAAAGGCAGGTAAATGGTGCATGGCATGAGAGCAAGTTCCAGTTCTGCGTGTCACATGCTTGCTGCACCCGGGTGATGCCCAACTATGTTCAGATTGCTCCAAAGCCTACCGACATCCAAGTGCACCCCGATGTGGAGTTGACGGCTGAGCTACTGCGGAAGTCTGGCGCGTTAACGTTCCGTGAATGAGTAACGTGGAATGATGCCAAGTGTAAGCGGGAAGGTCCCTAAGGATGGAGAACTGTAGGACACAGTTTTTGCCGCAGCACAAGAATGGTGCTCAGAGGTAATTACTCATAGCAGCTTGTAGTGATCGAGAACACCGATGGGAAAGTCTTACGCGAGTCGAGAAGGTGCAGTTCCACTGCGTTAGTATTGAGGTGTAAGAATCGCCTAAGGAATGTTTTGCATGAGTCGAGAAGGTGTAGCTTTGTTGCGTTAGTATTGAGGTGCAAAAATTGCCAGACTGAGTGATCGAACGGTAACTATGTTATAAGAAATTAGCTCTGAAATGTTTCACGTGTACTCTTAGTGTCTTTCATGAAAAGTTATTGTCTTTGACGTATACTCTTAAAGCCTTTGATCAAAAATGTATGAATAAAGGGGTGTTCTGCATACCAATTCCCCAACCTGTGCTTGTAGGGAAACGCATAAGGACGAGCCAAGTAATATCACAAAGTTTACCCGCATCCGCCCCTCCAAAAAAAATATTCCATGAATACAAAGGCATTTCGTCCATGCAAAATAAGCAAAAAGTGCACGCTTACAATGTAAGTGGGCCCAAAACTTGTAGGAATTCGAGAGTTTCGTTTTCACAAAAGCGAGCATAAACTTTCATTATCCAACGATATTCCAGTTCGCAGCTCGAAACGCCACGAAGATTTACGCGCCATCATTACTGATTGGGCGATCTTATGTGAAAGTTCACTAAACAGAGTCCTACGCGTGTCACGGTCGTGTTCATACCGACCGCAGTGACACTCCTGAGTACAGATGAACTTATTACGCACTTCCCGATGGTCATCAGTGATCTGACGGCCACGATTAGTTCAGCAGATCTACAGATCTAGATCTAAGGGTTCCACAGGGTCTCTTTAGGGTTTCTTCAGGGTTCGAGCATCCTGACTACTGTAGAAGGTCTAGATAATCATGCTTTACGCCAAACTGATCAGCAGGCACTTGCAGATTCCAATAGAGGGGGGTATCTGTGTCATGGGAGAGAGAGCCCGGTCAGGAGTACTCACTAAAGAGCGACAAGTACTGTGAAGGAGGCGAGAAACATAGAGAACCGAGGAGAGAGTCCCTCCGAAGGTGAGATGTGAGAAAGGGGAAGAAAGGCAAGCAAGTCTGGAAGGTGAGATGTGAGAAAGGGGAAGAAAGGCAAGCGAGTCTGGAAGGTGAGATGTAAAAGGGAGGGAGGGAGCGAGACAAGCCGTCGGAGCACCCGAACTGTGGGCCCAAAGTCAGAGCCAGAAGCTCGGAAAGGAAAGAGGTGAGATGTGCTCGATTTGGCACGCCGACAGTGTCATAGTCATCTGTGTCATCACCGATACGGCTCGACTACTATGACTACTTCACTGTCATCAGCGCCATCTCCGATATCGACTTCGGTAGTCAGACAGTTCATGTTAGCATCTGTCATTTCCACACCTGACTTCCTAGGGGCTGTCATCACATTCTTTCAGCGGAAGCTATAACACTTCGTATTATCTTGTGTATAGCTTCACAGTTTCACGGTTGACATATGCGAGCGTAGCACCCTGTTAGTAGTGCTTCACTGTGTGTTTGTTCTCACAGGTTTGCGCCCACCACCGGCCTTAGGTGGTTATTTAAACCGCCGAGTATGGCTGGCTAAAGCCTTTATAGGGGCTCGGGGCTGAGAATCAGGGCATGAGGTTCTAGAACGCACTAGTCACGGAGTAAGGTAGTGTGAGAGAGAGGCAAGTTTTCCGTTTGTGAGCACAATCGCTTAGGACAAAGATGGACCGGTCTAGCTAGCCGCAGTCTCCGAAGCAGAACGCGCGTCGACATCAAGCCTCACAACGCGATCGCCACCCCTCTCTCACCTTACCCTATTCCATGGCTGTGAATTTTTAACCTTTGACCCTGAATTTGAAGCCCCTGCCCTTATTTCCTATAAATTGCTCGAGTGTAAACTTGTTTTCTCTTGACGAGAACTTTGCAGTGTATTTTTCAGAACCTTGATTAGCGAACATTTTGAATCTTTGGTTTTCTTGACTAACGCGCGAAAACCGCAACTGCTGAAATTGCCGACATGGCCTCGACGCCGTACCAACTGATGGCTCCAGCTAGACTGAGAGCGCACCCAGCTGGTGCCTCCAAGAGGCAGTTACAATTTGACTAGCTGGTGCCTACACCAGTTGCTGCATCTTCCCAACAGTCAGCGGCTGAGAAGAAGTTCGATGCTGATGCCGAAACTTTCCTCGATGATCAGCAGAAGATCGAGGCGCTCGTGAGGGGCGTTAAATCTAAGTTGTGTGGCAAAGGGGGCGCCATCGACGAGTGGAGGTTTTGTGGTGACGAGTCTAATGCTCGTTTGCTACTTGACTCCCTCGTTGAGGAGCTCACCTCGCGCCTCACGAGATTTAACCCGCTTTACTCACATGCTTTCCGGCTGGACGACGTGACCGCCACAGTAATGCCCAACGCAAACAAACTCTTAAAAGAGTTGTTGGAGTATCTCTGTGGTGGTCCAGCGCTCGCTTCGGTTCGGGAAGCACATCGTTACTTCCCTGACGATGGCAAAGTTATTTTAACTGCCTTAGTCAGGGACGTAATGCCTGACCTGGAAGACTTCAATCAGACCGATTTTATCTTCACTCGCAAGGTAGAGGTTTCGGCTGGTGTGAACCCCAAGGAATTCATCAAAGCTTTCACTGACGCTGTCAGTAATGCTGCGACGGACTTGGGGCAACACAGCCGCCTCGACATCTCGAGGGAGGATTCGGTACGGCTATTCCTTCGTCGCACATGTCCTCTCACCTACAAACAGGTGCACGAGGATTATGCGATTGAAAAGGTCAAGAAGAAGGCCGAGCTAACCCTGGCGAGTTGTGGACTCGCGATTCAGCGGCTCTACAACACATCAGCGAAAGCGAAGCCACTAACCAACGCTTTTTACAATGATGCAGGTCACCGCCACGGTGAACGTGGCGGCCTGGACCCCAGGGGAGCTCCCGACCTCCGCCCTGCCCGCCCTCGTGATGGTTATTATCCTGGACGATCGTCCCACCCTTTTAAGGGGAAGGGGAAGAATTTTCGCTTTGCTGCCTCCCCCTTGGCGAAGGGGGGGAATTGGTCGCAGGGCATCCGCAGGAAGGGCTAGGGCAAAGGCAAAAAGGGCAAAGGGCAGAAGCAGAAGGCCCGCGTCACCTTCCACCCAGGGGCTAAACAGTTCTACGGAAACTGTTGGTCCTGCGGTGGAAGACACCGCCAGGCAGACTGTGTGCACACGCAGCACCTGGCGGCTCACTCGATGCGCCTTGATCCCGAGGCTCTGGCCGAGGGAGCCTTCACCGATGTTCTGGCAGCCCGCTACCAGGCGGCTTACGAGCATTCGGAGGAGGCTTTCCAGGCAGTCTGTTGGGAGCACGGCACACCTGACATCTGTGACTCATCGGAGTCGGTGTGCACGTACCCTGACGACGGGTCTCTGTCCTTTGCCGCCTATCTCACCCAGGGGGATGATGCCTCACATGCACCCGCTTGGGCACCACAGGAGTGGACTGAATCGGAGTGGGATGCCTGGGAGCATGATTCCTACACTCAAGAACAACATGAGGAATGGGATCGGCTTCAGCGGAAAGCTTCCGCAAAATTCCAAGCCTTTTGCTGTGCAGGGGACGACACTAACTACGATGAACAGGATCTTCAGGGGCCTCTCTCATCCCTCTCACTAGGGAGAGTTCATTTTGGCAGCTTCGGGGTGGGTGGTGTCGATCGTGACCTCACACCAACCCCACCGGTCGATGCCCGCATGGACTCTGTCACTACCCCTGAGGCACCGCTTGATCTCTCCTCGTTTTACCGTGCGGCTCCGAGCATCACATGCTCACCGTGTGACACACAGCCTGCGTCTACCCGGTCACATCCCGACGCGGGAGTAGTGTTAGACGGGACCGCTCAGCCATCGGATCACACCGTACCGTCCTCGATTGACACACCGGACGATGTTGAGCATGGAGACACCTGTATGCACCCCGTATCAGCACTGTTTGCACACGACACACCCCTGGAGCCTAGCTCCGGGCTGTTTGCTGACCTGGTGCTTGCAGGTGACCTTCGGTTCCAGAAAATGACCGAACAACAACCCAGTGAGACTCGGGAGTCTGAGGGAGCTTGGGGGCCGAGGCCTTGGAGGTTGGAGTACACGGCTGGAGCCTGTGACTGGGCTGGAGCCCGGCTCCTTCGAGGAGCTTCGGCGTAGCCATCGTGGCACTCCTCCCGACCTCGCCGACAGGGAGCGGGACCACTGGGAGAGGATGTGGTGTGAGGATCACACCCAGCCTACCCAGTGGCACGACACCCTACCGGCTTCGGCCGCAACGACATCGAGGGAACCGCGAGCACCACCTCCGGTAGTGCCCTTCCCTCCCAGCCCTGAGCCGTGCTCTGTCGCCGCAGGAGCTGGACTATATGCCACGGCTATGGACCTCCCTGCCAGCGGACACGGGGTGTCTGCGGGGTCCGTAGTCGGGGCCTCGGACGAGCCCGACAGCCCTGAGCCCCGTGGCTCAGGGGGAGGACAGTACTATGACCCTCCACCACCCGTCACTGGACCTGCCCTGCGTAGGGGTGTAGGTAGGGGTGGTGTACCCTTCTACAGACATGCCCTCGTCTCCACACTTGTTGTCCTCGGCTTCCTAGGCTGTGCCATGGCAGATGTGAGCATGCGTGTGGGGCAGGAGGATGCCTTGGACAGACTGAGACTGCTGTCACCTGGGGGCCCACGGGGAGGGGCCCAGGGGACGGGGACGGGGATACTGTCTGATGGTGGCTTTGATGGTGGCACTGGGGATGGTAACACCGGGTACAGTGGTTCATGTGAGTGGGACTGGTCAGATCTTGGGGCTGGACACAGCTCTTCTTCTGGACCTGGCTCAGAAGACTCTCACAGTGACCACAGCCAGTTCACCAGCTCTGGTATGCCGCCCGATGCCGCCTCCCAGATACAACTCTTCCGGGCAGCTATAACAACGGACAGTGAGGACCGCCGCAGGCGGACTCGACACCTCACAGCTCTGGCTCTGGCAACTATTCTGGCAATTATTATACAGTGTCTATTTCTCTTCTTTCTGTACTTTCAGTCACTCTCAGGCGACAGTGCATTGGACAGAGGTTTCGGTGGTGTCAGCTCAGCGGCCTTGCATGAGACTGGCAGTGTATTTCAGACCACCTCACACCTGGCAGAGATCATGATCACCGTCGGTGGTGCCTTGGTATACGTGTCTTGGTGGCTCGGTTTCACCTGGACAGCACACGGCACACCACCACCTGGACTAGTTTTCACCAGTAGTCCAGTTGTCTCGGCCTATGCATTATCACGAGACGGTGACGGCATTGTGGTAGACTCTGGTGCCACAGGCAATATCACAGGCACCAGGTCTAGGATCTCAGCTTTGGACACTTCCTCCACTATTGGTTTCTCCACAGTGATGACAGGACCTGTATCCAGGACAGACGGGACCTGCACACTACACCTGTACGGTCGTGAGATACTATCAGGGGAGATAGATGAGTATTCTATTCCTGGCTGCCACTTCAAGGAAGGCGCCAGGACCCTTCTATCTACCCGGGTTATGCTCAGACACGGCTTCGGTTCTCCGGACTTCGTCAGCATGACTTACACTCACTTGGACTCAGGCAGGACGTACCGTATCATGGACAATCAGGTGGATTACCTCTGGGATGAGCCACAGAGCCCGCATACTCACCACTTCGGCTCAGCAGCTGTCAGGACCCGCACAGGAGACTCATCAGACTGGCAATGGAGTAATAGCGAGTATACTAAATGGGCTACTACTCACGGCTCTCCTAAAGCCACAGCTAAACTTGGCACTCCAGCTTCTGATGTATCTATGTATTGTGACTCTCTGCCTGTTGGCGAGGGTAACAATCACCCAGCTCTTGAACACTGGTCTATATCAGATGATTGTCACACCAAACAGTGGACGGGTCAGTTCTTCTATGGCAATATTCCCTTCAGTATCAGTATGATTGACAGAATGTTGACTAAGGGCAACCATGACTTTCTTCTTGACCCGCACAACACCACCTACTTCTGGATTGTCCCATATATGCCCCAACACCAGATATGGCATAAGACATGTACTATGGAGGTACTGCATATCTACCCTAAAGGCAGTAAGAAGATATTCAGTTTCTCACGGAAGCACACATATGCTTCCAGTCACCCACTGACACCGGCTGGCTCAGATGGCGGACCTGACGGAGTATTCATTGATGGCACTCCCTTTGAGATCTGTATCCTGTTCAGGAACAGGAACACTCCTGTTCGGGTCAGTCCCTTTGTGGAGTTCCATGCAGTCATGGGTCACAGCTCTACGGCCAGTCTGCTTAAGCTCTACGACCTACCTGGCATTCAGCTCGGTCGGCCTCTGCTATCTAGGCGAGCTATAGCAGCTATGCCGACCTGCTCTCAGTTTTGTGCAGCTGAGTTGTATGTTGTACGTGTAAGCTAAAGTAGAAGCCCCGCGGACACCATGACCAGCTGAGATCGGTTACCAGACAGCCCGGCCAGAAGTGGGCTGCTGACATGACCGGACCTATTACACCAGCTGGCTACAACGGCCACCTGTACCGATGCCAGTTCATTGACTATGTCAGCAGGTTCATATTTGTCTATACCTTCGTACAGAAATCAGAATACTATGCCTGCCTGGTTCATTTCTACGGCAGTTTACATGCAATGGGGTATTACCACAGTCCATTACACTCCGTACAGACTGTGCTCCAGAGATGGGTGACCCTCAGTGTGTTGCTTTCTATCAGAAGCATCGTATATTACACCAGAAATCATCACCTACAGTACATACAGACAATCCTCATGCAGAGAATGCCATTGGCAAGATATCCGACATGGCTAAGGCATTACTCCAGGCGGCTGGCATGCCCGAGGACTACTGGCCTCTGGCTGCCACCCATGCTGGCTTCATATGGAACCTCTCAACTCACAAGAACATCTCTACTACACCATTTCATCAGATCAGAGGCTACCACTATGGCTATGCAAAACTGAAAGCTTTCGGCCAGAACTGCTATGTCATTATGTCTCAGCAGCAGAGGAACTCCAGACAGCCAGGCATGTCCAGGAAGTCTCAGCGGGCGGCCTGGTCAGGCCGTCTTGTTGGTGTATCAGTCAGCTCTTTGGCATATAAGATCTTGGATACGGAAACAAATATGATACACTATGTCGGCAAGCCTCACTGGATTCATAATCATCAGGACATGGGAGAGATCTTGGGCTCCTTTCCGGACCCGCATCAGGCAGAGCGGGAGTTTGATGCATCCTATGACAGACCTCAGCCTTTCAGTGACAGCTTTGACACAGCAGGCTCGAGGATTCATGGTATTGGTTCTTTCTTTGACGGGGAGGAGTCACATGCATGTGTTCAGCTTATTCAGACAAATGGCACAGTTACCTGGACTATGGCAGTCATATATGTATCACAGACATCAGATGGTCAGCACTATCGGGACCTATTGCACTATCTGGACTGCTACAGAAAACTAAATGGCATTAATGAGCACTACCCTATATGGACTATTGTGAAAGCTCGTCAGTCAATCAGGGCACCTATCTACAGTGCTCTTCTCATCTCCACCCACAGAGGCAACAGGAGGCCCTACGGTGTTATTCTGGAGCCCTGCCCCGACGAGCCGGCTGGCTGGCACATTGATCTGCCACCCAACCTGATCATATTCCCATCTACTCATTCAGCGGCTTACCTGCCCTTCTCTGACAGCCTCAGCAGTGACCTCAGAGCAGAGTATATGTTTGGCAGTTTCAGCAGCATGGAGCAGTTCCTCACTGATGCCCCTACCTCTACTATCATCCATATGCTTGAGGTCTCGGCACCGGAGATTAGGCTACCTCACGGTGTCAAACAGGCCCTAAAGGCTTTGGATCAGGAGGTTGGTGATATGGTTAATCAGGAAAAGCTCAAGCTGGGGACACCTCCAGCGGATGCACGGTACCTTACTACAGTGTTTGTACTGTCTATGCCATTCAAACCCGACCCTACTGGAGCAGGCAAGCCCTATCAGATATTTAAAGCCCGTATGGCTGGTGACGGCAGCAGAACTACAGGCTACCTTCCATGGGAGACCTCCTCAGCTACCCCAGAAATATCAGCTTTCAGACTGCTATTTATATTTGCAGCTCTATTTCAGCTGGTGGTGTCACATCTGGATGTGTCTCAAGCCTTTATGCATGCTAAGCTTGAGTTCCCTGTGTGGATCCAGTTCCCCTCTGGCTATACGTTCAAGGGTTACAGCTATGCATTACTTTCGTATGCCCTATATGGTCTCAAAATTGCCGGTGCATCATGGCAGAGGATGGTTAAACAGTTTATGCTTAGTTTCAAATACATGGGACACTCATTCAGGCAGTCTACACATGATGCCTGTATCTATTTCATCTACATGCCTACGGTTAAGGCTATGTGTGTGGTATATGTGGATGATTTTGGTATGGCCTTTTCCACGGCTCTTGAGAGAGCCTTCTGGACTGCTTTCAGAGCAACCTTTAAGGCCGAACACCTGGGTCCTATATCCTCTATCCTTCAGATGACAGTACAGCATGATGATCAGGGGGTGTACCTCAATAAGTCACGGCAGATTAAAGACCTTATGACAGCTAATAACATACCCGAGAGGCTGTTCCGCACCCCTATGGACTCTAAACTGGTAATAACAAAACCAGCCGACCCTGACCTCACACTAGTCAAGCCCTATCGGTCTATCCTTGGGTCTTTGCTCTGGCACAGCCGAACTTCACGGCCAGATATCTACTATGCAGTTATCTACCTATCACAGTTTGTGGCCTGTCCCTCAGAGGACTCGATGAAAGCCCTTATCAGAATTGCACAGTATCTGGACTGCACGGCACACTACAGGATGGCCTTCTACTACCCTGATAGGCCAGCACGTGTGCTCACACTCTTTGTGTACTCCGATGCTGACCTGGCCAGAGACTTGGAGAATTCAGCTAGGTCATACTCTGGCATGGTTATATTCTTCTGTGGTATGATCCTACATATGGTACAGTCAGACGGACTATCACAGAAACATCGTCTACTGGTTCAGAATATGTTGCAGCATCTACTGCAGCTCAGCGGGTGGTGTCTCTCATGTTTATGCTGACAGAAATATTCGGGTATATTCAACACCCTATTCAAGGGCAACCGCCCTCTACTACTGGACTTGATTCTGAAATCCCTGCAGCAGAACGGGTCGCCACTGACATTGCATTCAGCTACCCTGGATTACAGCCAGGCACCCTCCTTACTAAACTCCTGGACTATACTACACCTACGGGTACAGGAGTCGGTGGTGTCAGGCCTGATGGCAAGTCAGTAACGGATGAGCTCGAGATATATTCAGAATCAGACCGCAAGCCAGTGGACTATCAGAATATGAGAAGCACAGAATACCTACCAGCCTCAGCAGCCTGCCCCAGATTAGAGCTTCCAATTCCTCTTCTCCTGGATAATGATGCATGCAGGTCTATTGCTGAAAATATTCCGCTATCCCAGAAAATCAAACATGTTCTGGTCAGATTCCATATGCTCAGAGACTTTGTCAGACTGGGCTGGATTATTTGCTGGAGGGTACCTTCGGAGAAGAACTTGGCTGACCCCTACACCAAGCCGGTTCCTCCCACCAAGAACACCGTGCCCTACTTCAACATGCTCTTTGACAGCTACATGGATATGCAAAAGGCAGTTATTCAGGCTGCCAGATCTTTTGGATTTTCGACATGAGTAGTAAGTGTACGACTACGGTGTCCCTCCGCCCTACACTGACTACCGATAGAGGCGCAAGCGCCTCGATTATTGTGGTAGCATTGTAGAAAATGTGAGATGGTCGGAACACCGTAGTCGTACACTTACTACTGAAACAAAGGGAGGGCGAAGTGAGAAGCGGACTAAACGCAAAAAGGGGGGAATTGGTTACGATTTCACATTATCTTTAAGATATATGCATATTATAACCATTTCCCCCCAAAGTTACAAATTTCTTCTCATCTTGCGTCTAAAATTATTTTCAAAACACAGGCAACTGCCAATCAAGCCTTTTTGAATTTTACCGTATTGTCAGAACCAGATTCCAAATAGAACTGCCCAACGGCTGCCGCACCTTCTCCTACAGGCATATTTGCGGGATTTACGAACAAACCTTCCCCTATATACATATTTTTGGCAACTGAAGCGCTCCCAGCACTTCTTAAAGGATTGTTATTTGCAGGTATATATTTATTTGTTGCGTCGTCGTTATCATTCTCTACTGAAAGCTGTTGACAAAACCAACGACCGTCGACTCGCATTAACATAGTAGGCAACGTTTGAGCTATACCTGCCGATGGATTTGCTATGTTTTGATATGAAAAAAGTATAGCGCTGGAATTAGTAACGGAATCTGTGAGGTATTGAATGGCGGGCTTGTTTATATCATCCACAGCTTTTACGTGCATTTGTCCATTACAATGAAGCACCCCCGTTGCCGAACTAGTGGGACCAATTTCTATTTTGCTAGAAGTAATAATGTCATGCGTACTTTGTAAAACTTGATTCAAAAAGATTGTTTTGCTTGTTGTTGGTTGTAATGTATCTGCTTGTATTGCCCACAAACTATTACCACCACCACCACCACTCGTTGGAGGTACCCCGCCATTAAACGTCGTGCATTGTAAATTTTTGCAAACTAAATCTTTTCCGAAAGAAGCCATGTATTATTACTATATACATAACATAAATATACGCAAAAGGTAGATTTATTCTTTGTACCAAAAACGCTAAAGTGTAACGTGCGTTATGTGTTATAATTGGGATTAAGCCATACAAGCAAGCTGGAACCAGGTGTCGTTATAACCTTTGTCTCCGTCGCCGTACCAATAACACCGACGTTGGTTGTTACTTGCGTGGAATCTACCTGTCCGTTTGTAGTGCATTTTAGTAGTTGTCCTTTTACATAAGACCCATCTAATGCTTTGACGGTTGTAAAACCTTTTGTACATACAAAGCACGAGTTCCCGATGGTACTATTTTGAACACATATCCCTATTGGCGAGCAATTTTGATTTGCTTGCGTTGCAGTTGTCGAAAATATTTTGACCCCGTTTACATTTGTAGAGTTGTCATCAAATTGAACAATGTCACCCGCGGCAATTGTTCCTGCTGTAGTATTTTCCAACGTATATACTTCACCTGTGTGTGGGACCGCCGATATTGGTAGTGACGCTGCATATGAGCTAGAAATTGTTGTCAACGGTATTCCGGCTGTGGTAATTGATGCCGTCGGGGCTGTGTAACTAAAGTTTAAACTATTTTTAAGAATGACGCTTGTAGCGTCTAAATCTCCCGTAAGATTAATGTTAGAACCACTATTGCCGACTGCAAGAACTTGTGCAAGGGATCCTACACTACCAGAAGCGACCGTCCCGCTTCGTATTTCTCCACTTAATGCATCGTTATACAGTTGCAAAGTTTCGGTTGATATATCAGGTGAAGCCCGTATTGGCTTAACCGTAAATGAATCGGGATTGCTTTGGTCTCAAGCGGTTCCAGTTCCATTAATGATGATTCTATTAGAAACGTTGTCACTTTGCCTATTGGTATTAAACCCAGCATAACTACCTAAAAATGTGCAATTATTTCCCGCTGAATATCCACCACTCTCTCTTCCGATAGCTACAACGTTATTGACTGAAGCGCCATTAAAGTTACAAGCATCATCGCCGATTGCAACCGAAAACGACGGTGCTGTGTTATAACATGCTCCTGAACCTATAGCAATGGTGTCTTCGCTTGTGGTAGAGTTTGTACTCATTGCATTGCGCCCGATAGCAATAGAGCGCTGACCTATGTAATCGCAATTTGTAAAACCTTGAGTGTTTTCTCCTATACTAATTTTGCCAAGCCCTCCTGAACCCGATTCCACCCGAACGTTTGTTCCTTTTATGTTATCTTGCAATATTGTAAAATCGCCCGCACCGCTAAATGCCACATCTGAAACGGTGCTCGTTGCACCACGACTGGTCACGTCTTGTAGAGTGGACGTATCGGGCTGCAAAGGCAAGTTGGTAAGTGAGGAGCCATCGCCGACAAAAGCTGTGGCAGTAATGGTGTCGGTCGTCACGGCACCACGACTGGTTACGTCTTGTAGAGTCGACGTATCGGGCTGCAAAGGCAGGTTGGTGAGTGAAGAGCCATCGCCTATAAATGAGTTTGCCGTTATATCTGCGGTTGTGGTAGCACCCAATTGACACACACCATTTAAATCTTGCGCACCGCCACCTCCTCCTGGGACATTAACTAATCCTGAACCATCCCCACTTAAAATGTATCCCGCACCAATCACAAAATTGCCATTGCAAAGCACGCCCGAGCCATCAAGATTCATCGTAAGTTGACTCATGTTAAGCTCCGAAGTCCCATCTTCCCCTATAGACAAGCGGTCTACATCTCCCGTTGGCTCTTTTGATGTTATAACAACATTTTAGTCAGTCTCGTCAAGCTTAAGTTCAAATTTAGTTGTCGATGTTGGATTGTTGAGAACAAAGTCATTGATTGCAATGCCTGAATGGATTTTTAATGAACCATCAGTGAGCAATGACATTTGCTCACGTTCGTCCGTAGGGTCTTTTGTATCGATAAATTTAATATCATTTTGATATTTGATGTCGCTAGCCATGTGCACTGTTTCTAATGGGTTGCTAACATATCCCAATGATTGACATTGGACTGTTTTGAATATTGCATTTTTGCCTAAACTAGACATGAATGTTTGTGCATACAATAGAGTCAATAAAAACCTTCCAGCGATGGGTGGTAACGGCGTGTTTATGGGATGTTCCGGAAAGTATCCAATAACATTAGTGGCATTTACCTTATCACCTCGTCCAAGCAGTGTCGGTTTGTATCCATATAATGGACTTACATTGCTTATTTTTGCTGGTGGTTGTGTAACATCGTTTATCGTCTTACATGGCAGTTGTTGCATGAAAGGGCTACGTGCGCCGCTCATTTGCATCATACACATTGGTTGTTGAATTTTATTTTTACCAATTGGTAAGCCTAAATATGCTGAATATAAACCAGGTTGTTGCGACATAATAGTATTCTATATATTATTGCATCTAAAAAATAGCGCGTTGCTTATATTATGACCTCAATCATTCTACCTTGACCGATTCGTAATATGCCAGTGCATGCACAAAGGACGAACACTTCGTTAAGTTTCAGTTCATCTTGTGTTGCATCTGTTCCAACGGAAGTTTGAAAATACATACTTGTATTCAATCCACGACTGTCCAATCCTGACATGCTTCTTACCCCCATCTCATTGGGCATATTTAGTCGAACCATAGCTGTAAAGAAGTGATTGTACCAATCGAGTAAACTATTAATTTTACACCCAGGTCTCGCTGAATATTGGTCAGCTTTTGAAACACACAACGTGTTGAAAAATCCGATTGCGTCGTTGCGATAATTTGGGATATAAAGATTATTGATATTAAACTGTCCGCTACCAAGTCGTCCTGCCTTAAAATTAAAATATGACGGAGTATAACTTCTGGAAGTTGATTGCCCCGTGACTGGGGTACTGAACTGGCGATGGTCCTTGCTTTACTTGCTCTGCAATGCTTCTGGTGCCATGGAAGCTTCTTTATCCTTTTGATTTATTGATTTATGTTTGGGTATTTATTTGATTTGTTTTTGGGCATATTCTGGACTGGACTGGCTTATCTATTTCTTCATACTGGGTCTCAAAAACTTATGCTCTTTCGTTGTGTTACGTTATTTTCCCTGAAAAATCCTGACGCGTTCGTAAGACACGGCCGAGGTTCCGAGTGACTCCCACCACTGCACTCTTGCTTCCTCCGCATATTCCGAAACCGTGTATTACGTCATTTTGCCTTAAAAACTCCGACGCGTTCGTAAGACAAAGTGAATTTTTGCATCTGGCTGTTAGTGTTGTTTCACTCTCTTCATATGGAACTCCGACCGGTGTACTACGTCATTTTCCCTGAAAATTCCTGACGCGTTCGTAAGACAGTTCGAAAAAATCAGTTTGCCGTTTTGTCTCGATCTTTTTCTGCATAACCAAACGTGAGCCTTATGCTCTCACGTGCATTACATAGCCGCCAGCAAGGTATCTGAGTTCCCAGAATCCTACTGACGAAGCCTAGCTCTAGTGGAGGCAGGCGAAAGCGCTATAGGAAACCACTCACTTTCAGCATGTACAAAGGTAACATTTTTGTATATCAATTATCAGCCTGAGTATTTTATGTTGGGAGTATCTATATAAAGAGAACCTTTATCTACTGAGTTAAACAAGTTATAACCAAGTCGTCCTGCCTTAAAATTAAAATATGACGGAGTATAACTTGGTCCTATAATGTCGGTGTATTCTATTAACCCTTCGTTTTTGTCTCGATAATCTTGTTTACGTTGAACAGCGTATATTTCATCAATGGATTGAGCGCTTAACGAAAATCGTGTCGATTTATCCATTGTATTATGGGACTCGGTGAATGTAAAATAGTTTTTAAACGGTATTTGTAACATGCCATCGCTTTTTAATTTTGATTCAATGGCAGAGTCGTACACGCCCGTAGAAAACGTGATGGTTTCAACGGTAAAATATATATCTTTTAAAGAAAATGCACCTTTATTTATAAGTTCAGTTTGTGCTTTTAAATCTAGTCCGTTACCCTTTTTTTTTGAATCTTGAATTGCTCCAAGTACCTCTGGTCCGCTCAAATATATTCTCATTTGCATTGAAGGCAGTAATGAAGTATCTACATATGTTGGCTCACAGCTGCCGATAAACGACAACCAATTTTGTAATATATAAGGATGATACTGTTGGTAATATTTGTCATCATTAACTTCAATTTCTTGATTCTGCAGCACTCGTTGATATGTGGAAGCTTTTGAAAACGTGGTGTAAATGTTGTCTAAAATTGTGCTTACAGTATTATATTGTTGAAAGCCACTTTGCAATTGTATTCCTCCTGCGTAAAGTTCTACTCGCTGAATGAGCTTATCTAGTCCGTTTGGCAATTGAGTACGTAAAATATCGTTTGCATTTGCATCATTGGTAAAAGCCAAATCGGCGTCATTAGCCCGAGCGGTACAATGCATTGCAATGCTCTTCATGTTTACCACTGAATTTACGGGCAAATTTAATGTTATTACGCGTTTTGTATTGCTTCAGTCATGTTTGTCGTTTCCAGTCGGAAATAATTGGTTTGATAACCGCTCAATTTGTTGAGTGCGAACGCTAATGAAAACGGCAAGCTCATTGTGTATAATATATATAATTAAGACAATAAAATATTTTACATCGTAGCCAGTTCTTTAACCGTAATTGACATACTATAACTTATACTTCCATCTCGGGCTTGAGTTTTGCTTACGAGGGGAATTGGGCGTGAGTTGGAATCTGTAAGCGTAAATTTCAAGTCTGTTAACTGACTGCCTTGAATTTCGATTGCGAAATTATCGTTTGGGTTAATGAAGTTGATGAAATTAGTTGTCAAATCTGATGGCAGCAAAATTTTGGTAAATATATCACTGGATAACAATGAATTTGTGCTTACATTGATTCTGGATAAGTTGGTGCTCTCGGCATTATGTGTGGGTAAACTGCTTATACGCAAATACAACGCATCATTTGTTTGTAAATTTCCGGGAAAGAAGCTTGTAAAAACCTGATTTGGCGTAACCTCATTAAACATATCGGTTAACGCTTGTACGGTGGATAAGCCGGTGACATTTCTTACAACTCGACCCCCTAAAACTTGATCAATGTCATTATACTTACCTTCATCTTGGACACCCACGGATGATGTTAATGCAGCTTGCAACGGACCAGTCGCGTCAAAATCTTCCTTGATGGAAAACGCCACAAATTTGATATCGGTCACGGCTGTTTTTAAGTCAATCTGAAAATGATTTTGGTAGTCTGCGGGGTCTCCGTTAAAGGTGACTTCCACCTGCCCTGTATACCCAAAATGTTCGATCAAAGTTTGGGTAATGGCAGTTGCCAAAAATGGAGCAATTTGGGACAACGATGTATAATTGCCCGGAGGGACGATTACGCTATACAATGTGTTGTCCGACAGTTTGGCTATGTAAAACGTGTTGTTGAAGGAATTGATGGTACACCACGATTTTGCTGCACTAAACGTGTTTAAAATTAACCGCAATTTGCTTGAAGGATAATATCCAAATAATTGTGTCGGAATGCTGATGTCAATCTTACGACTATCCCCGCTTGCATTATTTTCACTATTTAGATATATTGTTCGTGTCGACAAAATGTTCATTATCTATAGTTATATAGTTTACACATTTTATATCATCGATAGTTTCTCTTGGTTTGGCATCCCCTATTTCAACATTGCCTTTAGCATATTGATCATAAAAGTCGGAACGCTTTAAATAATCATCGACAAGCAGCTCTATGTGGCATTGGGGAATATCTTTAAAAAAGGTCGATGCCTCGTGAATTAATAAGTCGCGTTTTAACTTATCTCCCTCAAAATTCATTTGTTATAATATGTATATTATTAAATTTTGTATGAAAAGGGGGAAATGGTTATAAACGTGTATACTCTATAAGAAATATCAAATTGTAACCAAAATCCCCCTTTTTTACTTAACTTCTTTGTGCCCTATAATAAAGGTAGGTTGTTTGTTCAATACACCAACGTGCTGCACGTTAGAAGTACCCGCCCCGACATAAACCTTATATTTGACGTTTGGAAGGAAGGAGTGAGTTCTATAGGCAGTATTTTCGTAGGTGATACCGGTTGTGGGCGCAAACACCGTTTTATCTTGTTTTAAGCGCCCGGTTGCTCTTCTTAATTTTTCGGTAATCGGGTCGTATACGGGAACTTTGTCGATACGTTTTTCAATAATAGGATGCAATCCAAAATGTTTTCGTATGTAATTTTTTTCTGCTAATGACTCGGTGACACCCATGGTGGACATGAAATCGGTAAAATTGATGGGAGGTGTTTCAGATAATAACGCACCTTCTACTACACCTTGAGTAGTTCTGAATATATGCTCATCATTAGTGCTAGCCGGTGCGTAGTATCCTAGGTACCCACCCAAGGCACCTCCAGTCAAGCCGTTTGCAAGCCCATAACGTCCTCTTGCAACACTGACACGCTCCGTGCTCGGAGAATTGCGCGTGTACATTTGTTCGACGGAATGCAATGCCACTAAATCACTTTCAGTGCCTGGTTTAGGCTGCACGTGCACTACTTTTGTAATTGCTTTTAGGGTGAGGGATTAAGCGACTCGGAAAACTTACAAGATCGCCCTCGGTTGAATAAAGAGTTTGGCTTGCGGTAGGTTCTCCGGCGGGTTCCTGCAATGG
This sequence comes from Cymbomonas tetramitiformis, assembly GCA_001247695.2. NCBI lineage: Eukaryota > Viridiplantae > Chlorophyta > Pyramimonadophyceae > Pyramimonadales > Pyramimonadaceae > Cymbomonas > Cymbomonas tetramitiformis. The sequence continues at coordinate 28,222 of LGRX02031448.1, forward strand.
GTTGATAGCGGGATTAAAGTGATGACCTTCTATATTATTGGTTTCGGCTATAAAATTACTTTGACCACCACCGTTCGAGTGCCCCGTGACTTTAATGGCATACACATTGCCGTATTTAGCTTTAACATCGTTAAACGTTCGTTGAGCTTCGTTGTATCTTTGTGAATTTCTTTGCCGTCCGATTGCCGTGAGCAAATTGACATACCAATCTTCTATGTTCTTCAGTCTAGAAGGGGTTTTAATTAAAGTTTCTAATTTTCTAAATTCTGCGTCGCTGCCCCTATATGATACAACCGCTTCTTTGGTTGTTGGGCTTACCAACACAGTACTATTTCGACCTGATAAAGTGGAATCGATATAAAACCCTTCGAGCTCTCGCATAATTTCGTGCAGCTTTGCTTGGTCATTGTATGCATATGCATACGAGGCGTTTGCCAACAACTCAAACTTCTTTTGCACGGGATCGTCCACTACTATCACATTGTCGCCTAATAGTTTACTATTGACTTTGGAGGGAAGTTTTACGATATCGGCTTCTATCGCTTGCAACAATTCTGCCGTTTGTTTCTCAACCAGGTCTTGTGGCTGATATGTTGGATGAGAATGATTTTTTATAAAGGTGGATTCTATGGCATTAGATTTAGCGTTTGTTACGACTTCGCGGTTGCGGTAATTTTGACGCAAAAATTTCCCCCCACTATTCACGTTTGGTGCGCGTGCATACTCCTCGACGTGTGCATGCTCGTCGGTATCAGAATTGTACTTCGGTCTATATTCTTTGCAAAATTTGGAATCGTTGGCAAAAATTCCACATGTAAACATATCTATATGATGTATCGCACAAAATTAACGAGGTACGGCACGGTTGCGCAAAGCCGTTGTGCCACTAGTCGAAACACTGCGAGCCATTTCACTAGGGGATAGATTTAACAAATTGGCTTGGTCTGCTAGTGGAAATCGGGATAAATCTGGAAACTGGGTTGGACCTTGATAATCTCCATCGCCAACACCGTCTGTACCTGATTTAGCGTCGTCAAAAGTAGGGTTTGAATCGAACGGTGACGCGATGTCCTGTATGTAAGATGAAGGCGTACTACTCTTTGACGGTGGGGGTGTCGACATTTGCTGGAAAAAGTTGATATCGTCCACACGTGTTTGATTTAATCGACTTAATGTTTGAGCAGTGTACGCGCTTTGCACCGCTGATGCCCTATCAGGTTGACTATCGAATAATATGTCCTCGTTGATTCTTGCGACTAAACTATTTGGTTTGACTGGTGCATTCATAAGCGTCGCGTAAAACATGACATTATTTTTCGGCGGCGCAGTTATACTATATGATTTGCCAGCCAAATTTGAGTATTCTGAGAATATTTTATTGCTCGAGGAGGGATTTCTAAACCCCATTTTGTTCAAACAGTGAGTGCGTGTAGCTTCGTCGGTTAAAATACGTCTCATTTTTATATATTATTATAGACATATAATATTAATAGATGGCTAACTTCGTTATGTATCATGATGATTGTTTTAACGTGCTCCCTAATATAGCCGACTCCAGTATAGACCTTTGTATATGTGATTTACCGTACCAACAGACCGCTTGTGGGTGGGACACACCGATAGATTTAAACTTGTTGTGGAGTCATTTGAAAAGAGTCGGGAAACGTAATTGTGCATACATTTTTATCTGCTCCACTAGGTTTGGGCACTCATTGATAACCAGTAACACAAAGTGGTTTCGATACGACCTCGTATTTGAAAAAACGGCGAGCCTATGCTTTTATCATTGTAATCAAATGCCCCTCCGTTCACACGAAATGATATACGTATTTTATAATAAGGTACCGACATACAATCCTCAAAAAACAGATGGTGAACCATATGGGACCCGGCAAGCGGGTCGTCATACAGAGCTATATACTAAACACTCGCTAAACGTATCGACACGACCAATACTGACGGTAAACGATTTCCACGTAGTGTCATAAAGTTCTCCAACAAGAATTATAAGTCAAAACACCCTGCAGCTAAACCTGTAGATTTACTGGAATGGTTGATTAAAACGTACTCCAATGAACACGAGAGAGTCCTTGACCCGACGATGGGTTCTGGATCCACCGCTAAAGCTTGCAAAAACACCTACTGAAACTTTGTTGGCATTGAAAAGAATGATACCTTTTTTTCTGTTGCGTATGAAGTTGTCACAATGGGAAAGTAATTATTAACAAATTTTCCATATCAAATCGTAAGGTATGGCATATGCCTCTTTTAGCCGGGAAACCCCAGTAACGTTTGTTGTAGTTGGAAAATGACGACTGCGTTGAGCTGTTTTAAGGTGTTTGTTATACGTTCTTTTTACATCGCAAGGCGTGGACTTGTTGCACATCTTCAGTTTTAAATCGGGTTTGTTTGTCCATATGTTTGTGGCTTTACGATACTCGAAACCATATCGACAATAACAACACGTGTGCTTGTAGCGGGATAATTTCTGCATGAAAGCACGATGTTGTAATAATCCACCGTCTGAAGGGTTCTCGAGGTACCAATATGTCGGTTGATAATAATCGATAATTTCTAGAGTGCGTATAACGATACTGTCCGCTAACGGCAAATTGCGTGTTCCCCGTGTGTGCGCCTTGGAGTATTGTGTACAGGGAGGTGATGCCCATATGATATTAAAATATTTGGGAGGATATATTTTGTAATTCCAACAAAGTATATCAGCGGTGATATTTGCATTGAAGCTTGGGCAGATATCTAAGCTTGTAATTTGCACACCTGTACCATATTTGTTGTATAGTGCTTTGCCAACTGAACGCGTACCGCTGAATAACTCAAACACTTTCATTACCATACTTAAAACATAAAAACGGGGGAGAATGGTTATAATTTGATATTCTCTATAAGATATACACTTTTATAACCGGTTCCCCCCAAAGTACGTGTTATATTACCGGCTTTGAGTGTTCCATATGATCGTACAACAAAGTACAAAAACTTTGCCAGTGTGTGAGCTTTGCAGGTAGGTTATTGATACGTACAAATAATGCAAAACAACTTGAATATATTATTAAACCTAAAACCTGGTGTTTTTTCTTAACAGTTAGGGCTATTAAACCTACAGTGTGGATGACACTGTACTTTAAGGTTTTCCATAGTGTATGCCTATTTTATTGCATAAAGTGATATGCATGTGCCCGGAGGCACAGCGTGAGCCGATATGCCTATGCGTCCGTATGTGTGTCATCGGGGGTAATCTGGGATTGGCACGATGACAGTGAAATTGGGCTTGAAATCACGATGAGAATGAATACCAGATGTCCGGGGTATGACAGTATGACACTATGACACTATGACAGTATGACAGTATGACACTATAGTAGTATGACAGTACTGTGGGGGGTGTCATCGTGGAACTCAGTCAGACCCTCGAAGAATGGTCAGATTCGCATCGGGGTTGAAAAGACAATGAAATCGAATATCAGATATCAAGGTTATGACAGTATGACAGTATGACGCTATGACAGTATGACAGTATGACAGTACAGTAGTATGACAGTACTGTGGGGCAGTCATCGTGTCAGTCTGTCGGCATAACATCTGAATCGAGAATGACGAATCGGAATTAGAAATGAGATCGGATCGGGAATTGAACGTTGAGCCGAAGTGTGACATCGGCTGTCGAGTGGTTGACCCTGCAACCTGAGTGACGAGTGAATAAGTGGAGCACTTGAGAAGTGTTTAGCCTTCAGAACTCGGAACCGAATTATCGTTTGTACCTCAATCTGGCCCTGATCCAGTATATTATAAAAATCCGAATTGTGTACCTTTGCACGTTCAATCAAAAACATATCTCCGAGCATCTGTCGTAGTGCCCACGGGCACATTTGGTATCAGTGTGCTGCGAATTCGCCCCTGCGCAACTCGCCCACGGACCTATTGGAACTTTCGTTGTAATACAGGGGGAGAGCTGTACTTCCGGCTATACGTGCGCAATTTTTGCCTCTGTAAGTACATTTTTTTTCGTATACAACGGCCGTATTCTCTGGGAAATATCTTCAAAACGTCATATTTCAGCTTCTTAACACTGGGGGCTCAAACTGGCTCAGAAACCCAAGCATTCGTTTTCCGATCTTAAACCCGAAGTCCGTCCCAGGCCACAAACGACCGTCAGGGAGCACCCTGAAGGGTTTCCCCGGTCTACAGTAGCCAAGAAAACCATATAGCTTACCTTTCAGAGCCCCAAAAAGGCGAAAAACCGCCCAAAACAGCCAAAAATAGCCGTTTTTGACAGTTTCCAGCCTACCCCAAAACCTCTCCCAGTAGCCCCCACCACCGAAAAACCCCTCCTTAGACCCCATAGAACAGCCTAGAAACCCCTGATACCGCCCTCACGGCCATCAGCAGCGGGGAAAGCTCCACCAAACGGCGCTTTCAGCAGTTCTGGGACGTTTCTGGCAGCCCTTCAGCACCTCCTGGTATCCTCCAGTAGTGCACTGACTGGGGCTTTTTTGGGACCTACGGAGTACAAATACCGTCTGGGACTTCACTGGACCTCTGCATTGGACCTGGCACCCCTCCTTTCGTCGCTGCTTGACCCTTGCTTGCGCGCCTAGGCACTCAAAAATCGTGTCGCGGAGCCCTGGCCAAATTTTGAGTTCGCTGGTGTATGGCAGTACCCCCAGACCCAGACAAATACAGAAGAGCGTGGTGGAAGCAAGGACCTATTAAGTGGGTATTCCCTCCAGACCCTACCTACCCACCAGCAGGCGCCTTCTGGCAGAGCGGTTTCAGCGGCCCTCCTTCCCCCTCTTCCTCTGACGACGAGGAGAACAGCGACTGAACGCCTGAGCAGAGCCAAGCTGGCTATCCCACCAGTGTACCACGATTTCGTGTGGCAACAGGTTGGAAACTGCCGCTTCCGCTACCCGCACACCCAAGACCTGACAGCCTTCCCCGCGCTCCCTGGTTCATATCCAATACAAGTGATCGACGAGTGGCCTTGGGTTCCCCCATCTCCACCTGGAAGCCCCGCTCCTTCGCCCCCAGCGAGTGACATCGACGAGGACGAGACTGATTAAATAAAAAGGCGAGCACTCACTACTTTTGCTCACCTGTGGCTATTGCTACACCCAGTCTGTGAACTCAACCAGCTCAGCAGTCAGAATGTCACAGCAGACATCAGAATCATTTCCCAGCATGGGTGTCAGTGCAGAGCCGCTACACCACCCATTGTTCTCCCCCATCACCTTCCCATCTCCCACCGCATACGCTTCCTCTCACCCCCTTCCACATCCAGGCACCACCATGCCCTACACAGCGGTGCCCCGCCCTTATACCATGCCGGATGGCACCCCCGCACAGGCTGTATGGAACGGCGTCAATTGGGTATTGCCCCAATCAGCGCCCCTCGCTGGGGGAGTGTCACCAGTGCCGTTCACACTAGGAACCCACCACCCCGTGGGCGCATACCCCACACCGTTCCAACAACAGCTGCAGCAGCAGCAGCAGTGGCTCGCGTACCAGCAGCAACAACAGCAGTGGCTTCAGCAGCAGCCGCTGGAACCGATGCAGCAGCAGTTACAGCAGCAGCAGTTCCAGCAACAGCAGTTACAGCAGCAGCAGCAGCAGCAGCAACAGCAGCCGCAGCCGCCACAACAGCCGCAGCATCGACCACAGCAGCCCCACCAGCTGGCACCAGCCACCTCCGCGCTTCATGACTCAGGCGCGGACCCCTCATCGCTGCAGCACTTCATCAGCATCGGTGCCGCAGCCCTGCCGGACCCTCTGCAGGTACCCCTTGACAGCGGAGCTCAGCAGAGCGTCTCGGGCGGGACCCAGCTCTTGGTGCGTCACCTCCCTGCGGTGGCAGCAACCTCAGAGACCCGCCGGCGTCGGCGTTCCCGAAGAGCATCCTCGGGCCCTGCGACACATGGCAAGCATCTCCCAGGTCCAAGCCACGCACCTGATCACTCTGACCCCGATTCCGGCACGGACATCAGCCGCACCAGCACGGGGACCAGAGGCAGCCGAAGCACGCAGGCACGGGCTGAGCGCAGGCGGAGGGCCGCCCACAGGTCCGGTTCCGACTCGGACGCGAGCAGCAGAAGCGAGCACATTCGCAGAGAAGTCCTGGCGGCAGTACAGGCCCTGGACATCTCCGCGGTGCTTTCGAGAGGACTCGCCCTGCCTGGCGCGACGACATCTGTAGGGGCCTCCCCACCAAGCGACCCTCAGAGCAGCGTACAGGGGGGTCTGATGGCGGACCATCTACACGAGGCAGACGCCGCCGCCAGCGTAACCCCTCCAGTGCCTCAGACCGTCGCTGAGACCGCTCCCGCCGAACCTCCCACTCAGGGCCGGCCAAATCCCCACAACATGATGGTGGCCCGCCGGCGGCAGTCGATGGAGACGGTGGTGCACGGCGGTGGCAACCCTGACTCGGAGCCCAGAGACTCCAGTTCAAGCGACTCGCCACCACCAGGGCCCCCCAGTGATCCACCTCAAGATCCCCCTGACGACCCCGCACCAGAGCCCTCCTACCCTCAGTACCCAGAGGTCAGAGCTCTCTTCGTCACCCACGACGGTGGGTCATTGTGGGTGCACCAGTCAGCGGGGGTGCGAGGCGCGGCAACCGTTACCCTGCCATGGGATGAACGCCGCCGGGCTGGGGTGCAGGGCGACGCCATCTTGTTCAGGATCATGCACCTGCTGGGAGCGCCGCTGACCGCATATGCGCGCATGGGAGCGAGGCCGCCTACACCATGCACCCCTACCACTTACCAACCCTCGTGTGGAGACCTGGGTTCTCATGGTCGACCGCGAGGTCATGGATATGGCAATGGGGGACCCAGCCGCAGCCAATGTGCGGTCTACGAGCATGGGGCAGCCAGTGTGGGAGTGGATCCCTGCCACTGCGCGGGAGTCGGAGATGCAGAACTTCGACCAGGACGGGCTCGCCGCGTGGTCGGAAGTCAGCAACTCCGATTGGTACCGGAGCATGAGCGTGGTGGCCGCACAACCATCCACCCCCCTGCCCTTCCATACACCTCTTCCACTCCCCGCTCCACCATTAGCCCCTGCATTACCGCCCACTTCGACTGCAGTCCCCACAAACCCCGCGCCTGCGCTCCCGCCCGCGCATGCCCCGGGTCCACCACCTCCAGCCCGTTTCCCCCACTCCGCCGCCACAAACCCCGTTCACTCTGCCACTGCCGCGAACCCCGTTCACTCTGCCGCCGCTGCGAACCCCGTGCTCTCTCCTAGCGCCACCCCCTTTGTACCAGGCATCGTCCGTCTGCCGCAGGGCACTAACCTGCGAGCATCCTCAGACGAGGTCCGCCTGGAGCACAAGACCAAGGAGATGGTGCTAAAGCTGGTCAAGAGCGTTACCAGGTTCCCCCGCTCCGCGTCCGACACAAAATCGGCCGACAAGGAGGGCCTCCTGACGCAGTTGGAGCACTACTCCAACATGGTGCGGAAAATATTCCAAGAGGCCATCGTGATCGAGGCACTGACCACTCCCAGCTGTACGCCGTCAGTATCAGCGTACCAGGCGAGTGTGTCAAGCCTTCTTTGGAGCTTCAAGGAGCACACTCTTCAAGACCAGCAGAAGAAGTTCTTGGAGCGCGCGGCGGGGACCTTCGGGTCCGAACAGGCCTGGCACCAACGCTACGGGGAGCTGGACGTGTTCTTCAGCGATCTGGCGGTGTGCTCCCTGACGCAGGCCTACCTGGAGAACGCACATGGCGAGGCCATTGCCCTGAAGCAGGCGACGAGCGAGACCGCGGCGGAGTATTTCTCGCGATTGGAGACCCGCATGGCCTCCGTCAACTTCCTGGCCGGCAGAGTCCCCAATTGCGTGGAGATGTCCAACCTGTCGATGCTCTCTACGTACCGCCGAGGGTTGAAATATGCACCCAAGGTGATGCGGCGCCTGAGAGCCATCCACTTGGATGTCTCCAAACCAGAAGAGTGGGAGAGGAAGGCCGTCGCTGACGATATCCCAGGCACCCACAACGCCTTGTTGAAGATTCGGGAAGTCGCTGAGGAGGTGGAGAGTGACATTGACACGGAGGCGGCTCAGAGGCGCTCTCAAGACCGTCCTCCCCGTACTGTTTCCTTCGCCAACCCATCACCTCGCACCCCCTTCTTCAGGCGTACCCCCTCTTCGAACCGCCCAGCTCTTGCCATGCTGGAGAATGGGCCTGCCACCACCGTTGCCGCGGCAGTGACCCCATTGCCACCACCACCTGGCCTCTCCCGCCCCGACGCTCCGAAAGTTCGCCGGTGCTTCGCCTGCGGCTCCGCGGAGCACATCGTCCGTAACTGCACGGACGAGGCTAAGCTCAAGGAGTGGAGGGCCAATGCACCCGCTCGATTGGCGAATTCCCCTGGGTTTGTAGCCGCCGTCGTCTGGGCCATCGAGCAGCAGGAGGACATCTCCTCGGTGGATGGCGTCCCAGAGGAGTTCTCCGAGGAGGTCTTGGCACTTGCTACCTGTGAGGACGAGCAGAGCTACCAGACCCTGGCGGCCCTCGCGGGTATCGAGCTTGTGGAGGGTGACGGCCTCCCCCCGGTGGAGAGCGATGAATGACTGGCCGGCGACCAGCCCCAGACCCTGCCCTTCGAGGAAGTGAGGTCTTGCCCTGATGATCAGACCCTCTCCGCCCTGGAGAAGCGGTCAGAGCCAGTGGAACCCCGACGCGCCCGAGGACGCAGAGACCCTTGGGGCCACCGTCCCCATCCCAAGAGCGTGGCCTTCACCTCTGGGACCCGCTTGCGACACACCTACCGCTCAGCTGGTGCCCCATCGCCGCCGAGGGATGACCTGACCAGCCACCCTCTTGCAGAAAGCACCCCCTTCGATGAGCCGTCACTACCTCTTGATGACGGCCCTGCTTATACACAGGCAAGGATCGAAGGTCGGAGGGGGCGGCGAGTCCCCCGGCACAGACCCCCCATTATGGGCAGCAACCGCGGAGAACCCCGCGATCTTCGCCCCCGACCGCGTGTTGTTCTACCACTGCCCAGCTATCAGTCCAACCTCGCAGACCCGCAGAAGAGGCTGACTGCGTGGCACTGGAAGAGGGATCTGTATTCTCTCCCCCTCGAAGTCGCCATGCAAAAAGTTCACAGAGCCCTGCGTAAATCCCCGGAGGCTGCCAAGGACCTGGTGGATAAGATGTGGGAGCGTACTCGTAGCCGCATACGCTCTGGGAGTCGATCGCCGAAGGAGCACGTGAACCGCGCCAACCAGCTGGCGGAGAGGGTACGCATTGCCCGTGAACCTCAAGATCGTAGAGAAGGCCATCAGCGCATCGCACTGTGGCACCTCCTCTCACACGACGGTCACCAGCAGGTCCTCGAGTCCCCTAGCGCCAGCCCCTCCGACCTCTACGCAGCTTGGAGAGAGCTGTCGCCCGCCGAGCAGCTGGAGGCGATCGCCACTTCGAGTCCAAATTCCTCCCCCGGTAGCAGGCTGTGGGAAAAGGAGGGTGCACGAAGAGCAGCAGCGAGATCCTCGACCTCTCTCTGCACCCTGGACACCGAAGTGGGCACAATACCCGGGACAGCGGGAGACGTGGGCTTACCTGGCGCCTGGTGCAGTCTACACGCAGTGCACCAGTATAAGATGAGGAAGCTGGGTCCCAGCCCCTTGGGAGCATCCCCTCCATCATCCCCACTGGTCGAGTCCACGACAGAGACGACGTCCTCGCGCCATGACAACGCGCCGGCTACCCCGGGAGGAAACCTTGAAGGCCCATCTGACTGCGTAGTGACGGAGGAGACCTCCACACCCAGCTCGCTTTGCTTCACCCAACAGATGACCACCGTCAGAGCGCATGAAGCAGATGAAGCGCCGCCCCGTCTCGACAGCCACCCCATCGCTGAAGACCCTGAGGTGATGGAAGAGGAGTCCTCGGTCAATTCGCTCTGCTTCACCCAGCAGATGGCAGCAGCTGGGACCCCTGAGGCGAGAACTGACCACCAGAGCTCCCACCAACTCGCCCACAACTCCCCTACTGGCAGCCCTCAGCATGACGAGGATCCCCTCACCCATGGCAGTCTCATCAATAGTGTCGCTACCCATGCGAGCCCCACAACAAGCGGCACTACCCACGTGAGCCCCACAGTAAGCGGCACTACCCATGTAAGCCCTACCACCAGTGGCACTACCCATGTGAGCCCTACTACCAGTAACACCACCCATGTGAGCCCTACCACCAGCGACACCACTCATGTCAGCCCCACCTCGAGCGAATGCACCTCAGCGGGCACCCTGCTGACGGCGAGTGTAGACAACCTCGTCAGTCATCCGACTGAAGATGTTGATTTGCTGGATGAGGAGTTCTACGCCGCGTGTAGGCAAACGTTGGAAGAATGCCGCGAGGCCTCGGACAACCTCCTCCCCAACCTCAAGTGCAAAAGCATACGCACAGATGGGGGAGTTCAGTGGAAGACCGACATCGAGGGTACCCTCGCAGCGGCACATGACGAAGAAGGACCGCTACTGCTGGTATTCTATGCAACCCTCAGAGGGCACACGGTCAAGGTGCTGATCGACTCGGGGGCCTCTGACAACTTCATCTCGGAGCAGAGCGCTAAGCGATGTGGCCTCACGACACGAGCCGGCTCCGAGATGCGAGTCACCCTGGCGGATGGATCTGTGAAGATCACTGGCGCCACCGCGTACGCCAAGTTTAACACGCACACCACCACGGGCACCTATACGGAGAACGCCCTTGCCCTCCGGATCCTACCACTGGGCATACAGGTGGATGTTATCCTTGGCGGAAGGTGGTTGCGCAGTCACTCTCCTGTCACTCTGGGCTATGAAGGGAATGGCTCCGTCTCCTTCCTCAGGAAGTCCCGCAGTGGTAAGATTGGGGATCGCGTCACCATCACAGGCTGTTCTCCTGGGAAAGCATCTGGAGACAGGTCTCCGAAGGGCACGGCCTGCGCGGGATTGGTGGATGAGGTGTTCCTAACCCCTGCCCAGCTGAAGAAGTACCTGGTGTACGCGGAGACGCAGAAGCTACGCGGCAATGACGACCCGGAGATACAACCCGCCTGGCTCATGATGGCCGAGAAGTCCCCCGATGATACTGCTTCTGCCTTTGCAGCCACGGCTATCGACTCTGAGAACGCCGAACCCGCTGCGGATACTGAAGATGCAGAAGTGAGCCCTGAGTGGACCCTCAAGTTTCAGGACTTCTGGGGTGAGGAGTACAAGAAGGAGATGACGACTGCCCTACCGAACATCGATGGACTCAGACATGACCCCCAAGATGAAGCCAACATTAACCTGGACCCTGAGCTGAGCAAGAAGGGGCCGCCCTGCCAGCGCATCTACAAGAAGTCTGCAGAGGAACTCCGCCAACTTCGAGAACGCGTGGAGACCCTGATGTCCAAGGGCTACATCCGACCCTCTTCCAGCCCTTATGCAGCTCCCTGTCTGATGGTCCCCAAACCGGGGAACCCCAAGGAGCTGCGACTGGTGATCGATTACCGGCTCCTCAACCGCCAGACAGTTAAGGACAAGTATCCTCTCCCAGACATCCAGATGATGTTCGACGAGATGCAGGGTGCGAAGTTCTTCTCTTCGTTCGACGCGGTGGATGGCTTCTGGCAAGTACCGATGGCACCAGGAGATGTCGAGAAGACCGCCTTCACCACCCAGATGGGGTCATATGAGTGGTTGGTCATGCCGCAGGGGCTGCAGAATTCACCGTCTCAGTACCAGCGACGGATGCAGCGGGCCTTGGGCCATCTCCCATTTGTCCGGATCTTCATCGATGACGTGGTCGTCTTCAGCAACACCGCTGCAGAGCACTACGAACACGTCAAACAACTGCTCCTGACGTGCAGGGAGAAGGGCGTCTTCCTCAAGAGGTCCAAGTGCCAACTGTTGAAGAAATCCTTGCGGTTCCTTGGCCACTGTATCTCCGCGGATGGCTGCAGACCCCAACACGACAAGGTGGCTGCAGTGAGGGACTGGCCCGAGCTGGAGACGGTTACCCACGTCAGGCAGTTCTTGGGCCTGGCGGGGTATTACCGCAGGTTCATTCACTGCTTCTCCGAGATCGCTCAGCCCCTCACCCGGTTGACCAAGTCGGACGTACCCTGGGAGTGGGGTCCCATGCAGCAGTGGGCCTTCGAGGAGCTGAAGAAGGCCCTCACCTCAGCGCCAGTGCTCGCCTTGCCCAACATTAAGGGTGCCGCAGACGGCACAGCACCTTTCGTGGTGCAGACGGATGCTAGCGGCATCGCTCTTGGGGGAGTACTGATGCAAGACAATGGAGATGGTCTTGGGCTGCGCGTGATAGCATACGAGAGCCGCCAGTTCTCAGCCGCCGAGCAGAATTATCACACCGGCGAGCGTGAGCTAGGTGCTCTACACCACTGTACCACCGTCACCTGGCGGCATTACCTCATCTTCACCAACTTCCGCATCCAGGGTGATCACCGCCCCCTTGAATGGCTGATGGAACCTGGCAGAGAGCTTAGCCGCAGACAGGCACGCTGGTACATGGATCTGGTGGAGGTGGGAGTCCCGAGAATGGAGTACATCAAGGGAGCGCTGCTGCTGGTACCGGACGCCCTGTCCAGAAGACCCGACTTCAAAGACAAGGACGTGCGCGAGGGGTTGAAGGAGGCAGGAGTGATCGACCCCACCTCAGACCTGCCGAAAGACCCCCTGGCAACGCTGGAGTCTGAATGCTTCTCCAGCTCACCACCCGCAGCTCATCCCCACTGGGCCCAGACTGTTGACTGTTGGCTCTCAGCAGTGGAAACCCTCTCCGTGGCGGAACAGGCCATGGACATGGGGGAGACCATCGCTCTCGTTAACCCGAAGCTCTATAAGGGAATGAAGGAGGATCACCTCGACTTCGACATGCCTGACTGGCCTGAGCTGATAGCGCGAAGCCGACAGAAGCTCCACACGAACCCCCTGACAGAGCTCCACCCCAGATAAGGATAACGAGGAGTATGTCACGCGCTGGGAAAGCCTCTACGACCCCAGCGCCTCCACAGTTGGCGTCACCGAAGACGCGAACGCCTACATCACGAGCTGACGCATCGGAGGCGCCCACTGAGAAGGTGCCAGCGAGCTCACCAACCCCGCAGCAGGCGCCCCAGCAGTCAACTCCATCCCCGGTCCTTCACCCACAAAAACGGCAGGCTCCCCCAGAGGACTCACAGAATTGGCGTGTCCGAGCAGAGTACTCCTCGAAGTACGCCGAGAAATTTGGACCCTTCGATGTGGACGCCTGTTGTGACTTTGGCGGCCGCAACAGACAGGCGGATAGATTCTGGACAGACTGCCTTTCAGAGAAATGGAGGGGCCTTCGGGTTTGGTGTAACCCTCCATATAACTCCAAGCACATTACTGTGGAGGCGATCTTGAACAAGTATATCGCAGAATGGAAGGCAGACCCAGAAAACACCTCAGCAGTCTTCGTTCTACCAGATCACCAGTCCAAGCTCCCCGCGTGGCGCAAACTTTTCAGAAAGGCCAATATGCAGATTGTCGAAGTCATCCCTACTCACGATGATAAGGGCGAGCCCAATCAGTTCTTCGAGAACCCAGATGGGAGGGCCTTCGACCTTCGCTGGCCTGTTCTGATAGTACACGCCCCTCCCGCCAAACCACAGCCAGCACGCGTGAGGCATCCGCGAACAGCCCCAGCTGTGATAAGGACAGGTGAGGCAGCAGCCTTCAGAGACGCAGCCTCCCAGCAGTCGGACTCAAAGTTCCTGCGTGCGTTGAAAGCGGAGTACACCCGAGAGGGGACACTTCGTTCACTGAGAGAGAAAGTGAAGGCGGCGCCACACCAATGCCTGCAGGACTTCAGGCTGGTGGGTGAAGTAGTTTGGAGGACCGCAGCAGGGAGATATCAGTTGGTGCTGGGGGAGGACTCTCCACTTCGAGAAGTAGTGATTCGTCATGCTCACGAGTCATTGTCCTCGGGTCACACTGGGCGAGACAAGACTCTGGAGAGAGTGCTGCGACGCTTCTATTGGCGTGGTGCCGCGGAAGATGTGGGCACCTGGGTTGCATCCTGCGCGGTGTGCCAATCAGTGAGGCCGCGGGGGACTTACCCGGATGGGTTGCTAAACCCTCACAGCATCCCGAACAGGCCATGGCAAGATGTCGCGGTGGACTTCGTCACCGGCCTGCCAGTATCAGAGAGAGGTAATGACGCTTTCGTGGCCTTCACTTGCAAGCTGACGAAGATGGTCCACGTTGTGCCGATGAACTTCGGCGACAGCTCCGCAGCTGTGGTGGCCAGAATCTACTTTGACTCGGTGTGGCGCTTACATGGCGCGCCCATGAAGATTGTCTCTGATCGTGACCCGCGGTTTCAAGATGCCTTCTGGCAGGAACTCATGAGACTGATGGGTGTGAAGGTGGCTCGTACCACGCCGTACAACCCTCGGTCTGACGGCCAGGCGGAGCACAGCAACAGGGTTATTGAGGACATGCTCAGGTCCTTTGTAGACGCCAATGTGGAGGACTGGGATCTGTTCACCACTAACGTGGAGTTCGCCATCAATGACTCCAGGAGTGAGTCTACTGGCTTCACGCCATTTGAACTGGTGTTCGGGTTCTCGCCGCTGTCGCAGTTGGACCTCTTCCTGGAGGCCGCACAGTCCACCGCTGGACGACGAACAGGGGGAGTAGGCACCGCACACGAAGTGGCCGTGAAATTTTCGTCGCAGCTGCGGGACGCCAGACAGCGGTTAGAGCTGGCTCAACAGCGACAGCGCGAACAGTTTGATCGCAGGCACGGGCAGCGGGAGTATGCTGTTGGAGATCTGGTCTGGATAGAGGCGAAACACCTTACGGAGAAGGTGATGGATCGCTCCATCTGTAGGAAACTGACCAAGCGCTGGCATGGACCAGTTCCTGTGACCGAACGCTTCTTCAGCGATGTACAGATGACCATGCCAGAGGCCGACAGAGGAGCTCCAGTAGCCTACCGCCTACGCCTCCCTCCTCACTGGCGGATTCACGACGTGTTCGCTCAACATCGCCTCAAACCGTACACCAGCGGTCAAGATGCTTTCGCCGCACGCGATCACCTAGCAGTACCTGAAGAGGTGGTAGTGGACGGTCAGAAGGAAGCACACGTTGAGCGCAATCTTGCACGTCGAGTGCGGTCTGTTCGAGGAAAAGAGGTGGAAGAGTGGAAGCTTCGCTGGACTGGCTACTCCAAAGCTCACGACCAATGGAGGACGCGTGACAAACTTGAACGCGGAGGTCCACTTCAACAGCTTCGTGAATTCGAGCAAGCGAGACTGCACATGGAAGCGCAAGTTCGCGACGAAGCCACTCGACGACGCGAGCAACGTGGCCGTCACTCCGCTCAAGCCGGAATGACACTGGCCCACCTCATCACTAATCCCTGCGATGAGCTGGACCAGCTCGAACAGATGGAATATGATACCCCCCTGCCGTGGGAACGCCAAGAGCGCGTGGAAGATGGGTCGTTGGCACTGGTGACAGAGCTGCTGGCGATACAGACGAAAGCAACCCGCGCGCCCAGGATTCTCGTACTTTTCAGCGGTACTGGCTCAGTAGAGAGGGAATTCCTAAATTGCTTTCCCTCCGCTTCAGTGGTGACCCTCGACTCCGAACATATCTGGCAACCCACTCATGTGTGTGACATCCTGCAATGGGACTACAAACAATACCCGCCTGGATTCTTCGATGTCGTTTGGGCAAGTCCCCCCTGCAGGCAGTACAGTCAAGCGCGTACCACTGGTGGACCCCCTGACCTTCCCCAGGCTGACAAAATCGTACGACGAGCATTGCAGATCATTGACTACCTGGAGCCGAAACATTGGTTCATGGAAAACCCCAGAGGTCGCTTCCCTAACGCGCTACGGCTTCGCCCTATGATGCGCCAGCTCCCTCCTCCGCTGGTGTGTACCTACTGCATGTACGGTACGCAGTACATGAAGCCCACCTGCATATGGACGAACTCAGCGCCACCCTCGCCCCTGCTACGCTGTACTACTTCAACACCGTGTGCGTGCAGATGGGCAACCGGTGCTCATCCAGAGACTGCTCAGCTTGGACCTCACCCGCAGCAGACTGGAGCAGGTCGATCTGCGAGTGTATATCCCGTGCCAGCACTTCTGCTACGACAACTTTTCCGACATTTACGCCTCCGCAAAACTGAAGACCCGCTTTAGATTCCAAGTGGCACCCTTCTTCTTGAAAGTGGTGCCCTGGTAGCGGCAGGCAAACTATGCTCGAAGAGGGACCAGAGAACCTAAGAACTGGAAACAGCAAGGAACCAGAAAACCTAAGAACTGGAACTTAGATGGGTACCTTAGCGGAGTGATCCCAGGAGGTAGACCACTCCTAAGGGGGGGAGAGTTGTGCCCGGAGGCACAGCGTGAGCCGATATGCCTATGCGTCCGTATGTGTGTCATCGGGGGTAATCTGGGATTGGCACGATGACAGTGAAATTGGGCTTGAAATCACGATGAGAATGAATACCAGATGTCCGGGGTATGACAGTATGACACTATGACACTATGACAGTATGACAGTATGACACTATAGTAGTATGACAGTACTGTGGGGGGTGTCATCGTGGAACTCAGTCAGACCCTCGAAGAATGGTCAGATTCGCATCGGGGTTGAAAAGACAATGAAATCGAATATCAGATATCAAGGTTATGACAGTATGACAGTATGACGCTATGACAGTATGACAGTATGACAGTACAGTAGTATGACAGTACTGTGGGGCAGTCATCGTGTCAGTCTGTCGGCATAACATCTGAATCGAGAATGACGAATCGGAATTAGAAATGAGATCGGATCGGGAATTGAACGTTGAGCCGAAGTGTGACATCGGCTGTCGAGTGGTTGACCCTGCAACCTGAGTGACGAGTGAATAAGTGGAGCACTTGAGAAGTGTTTAGCCTTCAGAACTCGGAACCGAATTATCGTTTGTACCTCAATCTGGCCCTGATCCAGTATATTATAAAAATCCGAATTGTGTACCTTTGCACGTTCAATCAAAAACATATCTCCGAGCATCTGTCGTAGTGCCCACGGGCACAATGCAAGTGTTGCGTATGACATACATAAACTTACTGACTTAACATCCGCAACTCTCTTTAACAGTGGGGCTACAGTGCACGTGCTGGATAGGACGGATGAGCAGTAGTTGCTCACTCGTAGCACGAATGTTACTGCACCAAAGGGTTTTAAAACAGTGCACGTACACCATACGGCACAAAGGTGATATGCAACGGTTATGTATGCCCTACGCAGACTTTCTGTTCTATCATCCGTGACTTTCAGGGGCAGTGGGGAAACAGTGCACGTGCTAGGCGAGTACGGATGACGAAAGGCATGCGTGCCACAAGACTAGTGGCTTACGCAAACCACGATACAATCAAACCACAGTACTTAAACTCAGATACAAGGGCTATTGCGCAACTGTTATGGCGCTTTTAACTGCCCTTGGGGCTTGAAGTAACTGCGGATCACGCCGCGACCAACGTGGTCCCATTGAACCACTACTTAACCAGCTTTGCGTGGACGTCCAACTTTACCTGTACCACTGGAAGGTCCGGCAGAAGAGGCAGGAGAGTCTGCGGAAGATACCTCTGGCTCTTCTTGAGCGAATGCGGCAGCGGCAGTAGGCTCGGACACTTGAGCAGTAACGGTGTCGCTCTCAAACTTGTTAATGCGCTCCTGCAACTTGTGGTTCTTTTCGGTCTCCGCCCCAAGAGCGGCTTCGAGGTCACCTTTGTCCAATTGTACCGCAGCAAGCGCCTTCTCCATATCTGCAATGCGCGCCTGCAAAGCAGCGTTATCCTCTTGGAGAGTCACGTTGAGAGCTTCGTCAGCTTCGGCTTGTTTCGTCAGATTCGCAATACGCTCGGCGCTCTTGGTGTCCACGTCAGACGTGCTAGCAGCACTCTTACCCTTATTCTTGCGCATTGCAGCATAAGCCTTTTCGCGCGCTGTCAAAGGAGACGAGGTAACTGACACAGCTTCATCCGAAAGCTCTTCCAGCTTTTTATACGCTGCAGAGGCGCGCATAGTGTTGTCAGCCTCTGTCGCATCATTCGTTGCACTTTTAAGTACAGTCTCCATAGAGGTGACTGCCGCACTGTCAGCAAACTCGTTAGCCGTTAACTCCTTCATAGTTTCTTCGATTATTCGCTCACCCAAAACGACAAGCGTCTTGAGCTCCCTTCGCTTGCTCTCAAGCTGGCGCCAGTGGAGAGCGGTCGGAATAGACGCGTAAATATTACGAACACGTTGTTCAGAGTCTTCAGTAGCGGTCAAAACCCCATAAACGCCACGCTTATGAGCGAGACAACAATAGAAGGGGTCCTTGAGGGTACCACTGCGGTCGCATTCCTCGTTCTCTCCGCGTTGATTCTTCTTCAGACGAAGACTGTCGAAGTCGTGAGCGTTCTTTACTTTATATCCCACACACTTTAATTCGACGACTTCCACTGGACATATGGGCTTGTAGCTAATATCTTGGAGCGGATCAAAACTCAACTTAACTTTTTTACCGTCAGTGCTCACAAAATCAACTCTTCCGTCGTTTCGCACTTTTCCACTTTGATGGTCACTCGGTACAGGTAAGGGCTCGGGGTCTTTTGGCTTTTTCTCAGTAGCCTCTAAATCGCATAATTCCGCCATTATTACGACAAAACTGTAACTGTTCACTCTTCACTGCAGCTGTAATTGTGTAAACTGTTTCTAACTGCTTTTAACTGCTTACCTTACCTGGTGGCAACTGCAAACCTAAACCCCGTTTACGACTGATACCTTACAACGGCTCGCGATCGTTGAGTTGGTCGGTCCATTGATCGGGAGGTCGAAGAGCCGATCGCAGACCTGATCGAAGACCTGATCGAAGACCTAATCGAAGAGTTGCGTTTAGTTGGGGGAAAAAATGTATAGGCTAATGACTATAACAGAATGTTTTTCCCCACTTGTCCGATCGCGATTTTGTGATCAACTCATCGATCGACTCATCGATCAACTCATCGACCGACTGCTCGACCTACTGACCGAGTCATTGACCTACTTGTCGACCGACTGTACGATGACGTGACGCGACGCGAGATTTTTAAAAAAATTGGGGGACGCTACGCGACGCGACGACTGTGACAGTGACACGAAAAATAATCGGGCCGACTGTAGAAGTGACACCCAGCCCCAGATTAAAATGTATTTGGCTCCCTCTCCCATATTTTTTTGTTAAACTATAGGGACTAATCTTTTTCAAGATTTTTCGCGTTTAGTTAGAAAATATTAAAATATTTTATAAATACTATACATGGACGATAAAATAAAAAAATTCGGCGAAGTGGAAAAATATGGAATTAAATTTCTTAAGAATTTGACAAAAGAGTGTGGCGCTCAAAATGCGATTTTGTCTTTAAAAAATGATGAGGTTCCAATAAAATTATGGTATGGCAATAAACCGCAACTTTGGGGAAGGGTGAATGCAACTCAAATGAAAATGCTTTTAGCAAAAAATCATGGTGTATATGAAATTGTTTATGATAAAAAGCAAAAGTTTATTTTGACATAGATGGCAAGGAAAAAATCGATTTGAAACAAGTCAAAAATAAGATAAGTGAGCAATTTTCCAATGCAAACTTTCAAATAAGTGGTTCTTGTGGTGAGTATAATGGTGCACTTAAATATAGCTACCATGTAATTTTATCCAATTATTATTTTGAGCATGATGATATGAAGCAAATGTTATAAAGTTTTGCAAAGATATTAGATGAAAATATGTAAAATGGAAATGGCACAATCGATCCAAGCGTGTATTCTAAATCACAATCAATGAAATGTGTAAATCAATCTAAACCTAAAGATCCATCAAGAATTCAATCCATCATTGAAGGTAGTGAAAATGTGCTTAAACATTGTATTTTGTTCGCTTTTGACCAAGATGCAATAAACATAAACACTTTAAATTGGGAATGGCTCATGGTAAAAAATATTGAAAGAATGTACCAGGCACACTCCTGATAACTTATACATATTTTTCTCTTTATTTTCCTTTCTTTTCTTTTATCTTCTTTCTTTTCTTTTTATGTTTTCTATTGTTTTTGGTGTATCACATAGGCTTCTAGCCTTATATTCCACTGTTTAATTGCATGACATATACTGGCTACACAGCCTAGCAATACTATCACTTTTCGATATAATGTATGGTCGCAGACCTATAACATCTATATCCCTATGTTCAGTCTTGGCATCATGCCCAATCCTAACACGTAAAACTTGTACAATTCTTTCACTTGGTCAACACTCACTGAGGTTCACTTTTCCCAAGCTTCCCCTTTCATCATGTTGCTCTTAACTCACTAGCAGGATTCCTAGATTGACATCTGTCATCGGCCAATTACCAGCAGACCATGCCTGATTCTGTTACTCCTCCACCAATCATCAGGCAGATCATGATACTTGTATTGCCATTGCAGATATTCTCCTGGAATCTACCATGAATCATTTCATTACAGATCTTCTCCGGAAATCTGCTTTGTCATCGATTATTTTCCCCACTCGCTCACTTATGTGAATATCCGATAATTCCCCATTATTCGCGAGTGGGGCATGCTCGGGGCATACCCATGGGGCATACGCCTCGGGGCATACCCATGGGGCATACGCCTCGGGGCATACCCATGGGGCATACGCCTCGGGGCATACCCATGGGGCATACGCCTCGGGGCATACCCATGGGGCATACGCCTCGGGGCATACCCATGGGGCATACGCCTCGGGGCATACCCATGGGGCATACGCCTCGGGGCATACCCATGGGGCATACGCCTCGGGGCATACCCATGGGGCATACGCCTCGGGGCATACCCATGGGGCATACGCCTCGGGGCATACCCATGGGGCATACGCCTCGGGGCATACCCATGGGGCATACGCCTCGGGGCATACCCATGGGGCATACGCCTTGGGGCATAGCCCTGAGCTGTCCGTGCCTCCCGGTACAACTCCTCCCCCCTCAAGAGCGGCCTATCTCCCGATGCCGCTCCCGGTGTCGTCAGGTATCAAACTCCCCGAACTGAAGATGGTGGAAGAGATGACGCAACAGCGGAGCCGGTACTGGGTACACGGCGTGAGCATCTCGCGCTCCTGGTTGCTGTGAAGACGATGGTCCAAGCTGAGCAGTTTCAGGGTGCCCTCCGGTGGCCCATTTGCATGCGCAAGGTGTCCGCGAGGTGCACTCCAGCAATGGCGTTGGTGGAGGTGAGCTAGTCCAGATACACGTTGGTTTACGATATCGCTCCCCATACTTACAGTAGGTGCAAAAAAGAGGCTGTGGCAGTTCACGAACCACTGACCGCAACCGCAGCGCATTCGGGTATCTTCCTTCAGGATTTTCAAGAAACCAGTGCTTGGGCTTCAAGTACTCAATAGCATCCAGGGTGCATTTCACACTCTTGTCTGCTCCTTCCAGATCAGGAGGTCCTCCCGTAGTGCGCGCCTGACTGTACTGGGTACATGGAGGGCTGGCCCAGATGACATCAAAGAATCCCGGTGGGTACTGAGTGGGGTCCCAGTCCTCCATTGATGCGAGATGGTCGGGTTGCCATCGTGGGTCGTTGTCGAGCGTAACCACCGAGGCAGATGGAAAGCACTTTGCAAACTCTCTTTCCACCGATCCGGTTCCGCTGAACAACACCAAGATTCTCACTGGCCGGGTCTTTCGCTCTTCAAGGTCGGTGATCACCACTAGCTCTCCGTTCTCCAAGATTTCCACCCGCTCCCACGGGAGACAGAAGTCTTCCGGTGGAGAATCCACTTCCGGGACGTCACATTGATGTTCCATTAGCTGGGATAAAGTGACACCAAGGTGAACGGGCTGTCGCTGTTGACGTTGACGTCGGCCATGCTCAACGGACTTCAGCATGTCCGCCTGCATGCCCAACCGCCGTGCCTCGAACTCCTTGAGCTGCTGATTCTCCCCGCCTCGGTCCATCTTGTCTCTGGAGCGCCACTGGTCGTGAGCTGCCGAGTAGCCCGTCCAGCGTACCTTCCATTCCTCCACTGACTTACCCTTGACCATGCGTACACGATACGCCAGAATTTTGTCCACGTGAGCTTCCGCTTGCCCATCTACCATTACCGGGTCAGGTACAGGCAGTTGTGCTCGAGATGCAAACTCATCCATGCCGGAAACGTATGGCTTCAGGCGGTGTTGTGCAAACACGTCGTGAATGCGCCAATGCGGTGGTAGAGCCAACCGATAAGCCACCGGTGCCCCGCGGTCCGCCTCCGCCAGCTCCGCCTGCAAATCGCTGTAGAAGCACTCCACGACAGTTACAGGTCCGTGCCAACGCTTGCCGAGCTTCCGGCACAGCGCACGGTCCATCACCTTCTCCGTCAGGTGACGAGCCTCGATCCATACCAGATCCCCCACTGCGTACCTATGCTGCTTGTGACGCCGGTCGAACTGCTCCCGCTGGCGCTGCTGAGCCAACTCAAGGCGGCCACGCGCGTCCCGCAACTGCGCCGAAAACTTCACAGCCAGCTCATGGGCGGTACCCACCCCCCCTTTTCGTCGCGCAGAGCCAGGGAGAGTCGCAGCCTCCAGGAACATGTCCAGCTGAGACATCGGAGACACCCCGTAGCATAGCTCAAAGGGAGTGAATCCTGTGACGTCACTGCGCGAGTCGTTGATAGCAAACTCCACGTTTGTCATGCAGAGGTCCCAGTCATTCGGATTGGCACCCACGAACGAGCGCAACATGTCCTCGACCACCCTGTTGGTGTGTTCCGCCTGCCCGTCTGAACGAGGGTTGTACGGAGTGGTAGAAGCCACCCGCACCCCCATAAGTCTCATTAGCTCACGCCAGAACAAGTCTTGGAACCTGGGGTCACGGTCACATACAATCTTCATGGGGGCTCCATGCTGCCTCCAGACCACGTCGAAGTAGATGCGGGCTACCGTCTGCGCAGAGCTGTCCCCAAAGTTCATGGGCACAAGGTGTACCATTTTGCTCAGCTTGCACGTAAAGGTGACGAAGGCGTCATTCCCCTGGGCGGTGAGCGGCAACCCTGTAACGAAGTCCACGCTCACATCTTGCCAGTTACGTTGAGGAATAGCGTGCGGATTCAACAATCCATCGGGGTA
>LGRX02031449.1:0-10677 GCA_001247695.2 Cymbomonas tetramitiformis
TGTACCAGGCACACTCCTGATAACTTATACATATTTTTCTCTTTATTTTCCTTTCTTTTCTTTTATCTTTTTTCTTTTCTTTTTATGTTTTCTATTGTTTTTGGTGTATCACATAGGCTTCTAGCCTTATATTCCACTGTTTAATTGCATGACATATACTGGCTATACAGCCTAGCAATACTATCACTTTTCGATATAATGTATGGTCGCAGACCTATAACATCTATATCCCTATGTTCAGTCTTGGCATCATGCCCAATCCTAACACGTAAAACTTGTACAATTCTTTCACTTGGTCAACACTCACTGAGGTTCACTTTTCCCAAGCTTCCCCTTTCATCATGTTGCTCTTTAACTCACTAGCAGGATTCCTAGATTGACATCTGTCATCGGCCAATTACCAGCAGCCCATGCCTGATTCTGTTACTTCTCCACCAATCATCAGGCAGATCATGATACTTGTATTGCCATTGCAGATCTTCTCCTGGAATCTACCATGAATCATTTCATTACAGATCTTCTCCTGAAATCTGCTTTGTCATCGATTATTTTCCCCACTCGCTCACTTATGTGAATATCCGATAATTCCCCATTATTCGCGAGTGGGGCATGCTCGGGGCATACCCATGGGGCATACGCCTCGGGGCATACCCATGGGGCATACGCCTCGGGGCATGCCCATGGGGCATACGCCTCGGGGCATGCCCATGGGGCATACGCCTCGGGGCATGCCCATGGGGCATACGCCTCGGGGCATACCCATGGGGCATACGCCTCGGGGCATACCCATGGGGCATACGCCTCGGGGCATACCCATGGGGCATACGCCTCAGGGCATACCCATGGGGCATACGCCTCGGGGCATACCCATGGGGCATACGCCTCGGGGCATACCCATGGGGCATACGCCTCGGGGCATACCCATGGGGCATACGCCTTGGGGCATACCCATGGGGCATACGCCTTGGGGCATAGCCCTGAGCTGTCCGTGCCTCCCGGTACAACTCCTCCCTCCTCAAGAGCGGCCTATCTCCCGATGCCGCTCCCGGTGTCGTCAGGTATCAAACTTCCCGAACTGAAGATGGTGGAAGAGATGACGCAACAGCGGAGCCGGTACTGGGTACACGGCGTGAGCATCTCGCGCTCCTGGTTGCTGTGAAGACGATGGTCCAAGCTGAGCAGTTTCAGGGTGCCCTCCGGTAGCCCATTTGCATGCGCAAGGTGTCCGCGAGGTGCACTCCAGCAATGGCGTTGGTGGAGGTGAGCTAGTCCAGATACACGTTGGTTTACGATATCGCTCCCCATACTTACAGTAGGTGCAAAAAAGAGGCTGTGGCAGTTCACGAACCACTGACCGCAACCGCAGCGCATTCGGGTATCTTCCTTCAGGATTTTCAAGAAACCAGTGCTTGGGCTTCAAGTACTCAATAGCATCCAGGGTGCATTTCACACTCTTGTCTGCTCCTTCCAGATCGGGAGGTCCTCCCGTAGTGCGCGCCTGACTGTACTGGGTACATGGAGGGCTGGCCCAGATGACATCAAAGAATCCCGGTGGGTACTGAGTGGGGTCCCAGTCCTCCATTGATGCGAGATGGTCGGGTTGCCATCGTGGGTCGTTGTCGAGCGTAACCACCGAGGCAGACGGAAAGCACTTTGCAAACTCTCTTTCCACCGATCCGGTTCCGCTGAACAACACCAAGATTCTCACTGGCCGGGTCTTTCGCTCTTCAAGGTCGGTGATCACCACTAACTCTCCGTTCTCCAAGATTTCCACCCGCTCCCACGGCAGACAGAAGTCTTCCGGTGGAGTACCCACTTCTGGGACGTCACATTGATGTTCCATTAGCTGGGATAAAGTGACACCAAGGTGAACGGGCTGTCGCTGTTGACGTTGACGTCGGCCATGCTCAACGGACTTCAGCATGTCTGCCTGCATGCCCAACCGCCGTGCCTCGAACTCCTTGAGCTGCTGATTCTCCCCGCCTCTGTCCATCTTGTCTCTGGAGCGCCACTGGTCGTGAGCTGCCGAGTAGCCCGTCCAGCGTACCTTCCATTCCTCCACTGATTTACCCTTGACCATGCGTACACGATACGCCAGAATTTTGTCCACGTGAGCTTCCGCTTGCCCATCTACCATTACCGGGTCAGGTACAGGCAGTTGTGCTCGAGATGCAAACTCATCCATGCCGGAAACGTATGGCTTCAGGCGGTGCTGTGCAAACACGTCGTGAATACGCCAATGCGGTGGTAGAGCCAACCGATAAGCCACCGGTGCCCCGCGGTCCGCCTCCGCCAGCTCCGCCTGCAAATCGCTGTAGAAGCACTCCACGACAGTTACAGGTCCGTGCCAACGCTTGCCGAGCTTCCGGCACAGCGCACGGTCCATCACCTTCTCCGTCAGGTGACGAGCCTCGATCCATACCAGATCCCCCACTGCGTACCTATGCTGCTTGTGACGCCGGTCGAACTGCTCCCGCTGGCGCTGCTGAGCCAACTCAAGGCGGCCACGCGCGTCCCGCAACTGCGCCGAAAACTTCACAGCCAGCTCATGGGCGGTACCCACCCCCCCTTTTCGTCGCGCAGAGCCAGGGAGAGTCGCAGCCTCCAGGAACATGTCCAGCTGAGACATCGGAGACACCCCGTAGCATAGCTCAAAGGGAGTGAATCCTGTGACGTCACTGCGCGAGTCGTTGATAGCAAACTCCACGTTTGTCATGTAGAGGTCCCAGTCATCCGGATTGGCACCCACGAACGAGCGCAACATGTCCTCGACCACCCTGTTGGTGTGTTCCGCCTGCCCATCTGAACGAGGGTTGTACGGAGTGGTAGAAGCCACCCGCACCCCCATAAGTCTCATTAGCTCACGCCAGAACGAGTCTTGGAACCTGGGGTCACGGTCACATACAATCTTCATGGGGGCTCCATGCTGCCTCCATATATACCACGTCGAAGTAGATGCGGGCTACCGTCTGTGCAGAGCTGTCCCCAAAGTTCATGGGCACAAGGTGTACCATTTTGCTCAGCTTGCACGTAAAGGTGACGAAGGCGTCATTCCCCTGGGCGGTGAGCGGCAACCCTGTAACGAAGTCCACGCTCACATCTTGCCAGTTACGTTGAGGAATAGCGTGCGGATTCAACAATCCATCGGGGTATGATGCCCGGGGACGAACTGCTTGACACGTAGGGCACGAGGCCACCCATCCTGCCACGTCTTCGGAGGCATTTTCCCACCAGAACCTGCGTAGAACTCTTTCCAGCGTTTTCTCCCGGCCAGTGTGACCTGCAGTGGTGGAGTCGTGGGCATCCTTGAAGACCACCTCTCGCAAGGGAGAGTCTTCGCCGAGGACCAACTGGTACCGTCCCGCGGCTACACGCCACAGTACGTTCCCGACGATGCGGAAGTCCCTCGTGGCATGGTGCGGAGCCGCAAGGATGTCATCCCGCAGCTGCTGAAGGGGATCGGCACGTGCGTACTCATCGTGCAGGGACTCCAGGAATGTAACGTCCGTGGGGAGGCTTGAAGCATCGCGGGTTTTAGCAGCCTTACCCTGTCGCATTATCGGAGGCGCCACTCGGGGATGCCGCACTCTTGGCGCTAGCTGTCGGGTAGGGGGAGCATGCACCACCAGCACGGGCCACGGAAGGTCGTGGAGTACACCGTCAGGAGTCTCGAACAGCTGGGTGGGCACTCCTCGTTCGTCATGAGTAGGTATCACTTCCACCAGCCTCATACCAGCCATTCTGAAGAGTCGCCTCCATTGAGGCATGCGAGTCTGGATGTCCGGTAGAAGGAACACTGCCGAGGTATGCGCGGGGTCTCGCCGCCATTCATCTACATACTTGCGCAACACTGCCTCGATGGAGATATGACTGCTGGAGTATGGGGGATTACACCAGACGTGCTTTCCCCTCCACTGCTGCCGCAGACAATCAGTCCAGTATGCGTCTACTTGACGGTTCCGTCCACCCAGGTCACAACACGCGTCAACATCGAAGCTGCCGAACTGTCGTTGGAGGCGCTCAAAGACCTCCTTGCGCACCTTCCAATCCTGCCGATCGGCTGGCTGTTTGGTGGCTCGACCAGACGGCTGAGTTGGCTGCTTAGGACCTCGGAAATCCGTAGCAGGCGGTGTCGAGGTTTTCGGCTTGGTGGAAGGAGTCGTCGTAGCAGTGGTTTGTCGCAGCCGAGCACTACGGCGCAACACTGGATCGGTTCCCGGGGTGCTCGCTTCCTGCCGGCGCTTTCCAGATTCGGACAAATCAGTGAAGTAGTCGGTGGGGGCTCGCAGCATTAGTTCCTCTCCAGCGGGTGCACACTTAGGCGAGCTAGTTGCATGCTCAGGCTGGCACGTTGCATGCCCCGCATGCCCCGCATGCCCCAGCGTATGCCCCGGGGCATGCCCCACTGCATGCCCCATTGAGCTGGTTGCATGCTCAGTCGGCCGTGTTGCATGCCCCGCATGCCCCGCATGCCCCGCATGCCCCGCATGCCCCGCATGCCCCGCATGCCCCGGGGCATGCCCCACTGCATGCCCCGCTGAGCTGGTTACATGCTCAGCCGGCTGTGTTGCATGCCCCGCATGCCCCGTATGCCCCGGCGCATGCCCCGCTGCATGCCCCACTGAGCTGGCAGCATGCTCAGCCGAGCCGGTTGCGCGACAGGGCGCGCTACCAGCCTGGAGCAGGCTCTCCAGGGCCCGCTCCGCCACCTGAAGTGTCTCCACGCCATCCATCCATGATTCCATGGTGGCCACCCATCCTGGTACAGGGGTTGGCGGGTGGCCTTCAAAGATCTCGTCGGCATCCAGCACGGAGAGTGGGTCCTTGGGGAGGTCCGTCTCCTTGTCTACGACACCGGCCTCCTTGAGCCCTTCTCGCGGGTCCTTGGTCACGTAGTCAGGTCGGCGAGATAGCGCATCGGGGACCAGAAGAAGAGCTCCTTTGACGTACTCCATTCGTGGGACACCAACTTCCACCAGGTCCATGTACCACCGTGCCTGCCGTCGGCTAAGCTCTCGTCCCGGGGACATTAGCCATTCCAGGGGGCGATGGTCACCTTGTAACCGGAAGTCGGAGGAGAACAGGTAGTGCCTCCAGGTGACGGTGGTGCAATGGTGCAACGCGCAGAGCTCCCTTTCGCCGGTGTGGTAATTCTGTTCCGCCGCGGAAATCTGCCGACTGTCGTAGGCTATCACCCTCATACCGTCACCCGTATCTTGCATGAGTACGCCTCCCAAAGCAACTCCACTTCCATCCGTTTGTACCAAAAACGGCGCTGACCCATCCGCGGCTGCTTTCATGTCAGGCAATGCCAATACAGGGGCTGAGGAGAGTGCGGTCTTCAACTCGTCGAAGGCCCATTGCTGGAGTTCTCCCCATTGCCACGGTACGTCGGTCTTGGTGAGCGAGGTCAAGGGTTGGGCAATCTCCGAGAACCGGTGTACGAACCGGCGGTAGTACCCCGCTAGCCCAAGGAACTGTCTGACGTGGGTTACCGTCTCCAGCTTCGGCCAGTCCTTGATGGAGGACACCTTGTCATGCTGAGGCTGGCATCCTTCGGCGGAGAGAGTGTGGCCCAGGAACCGTAGGGACTCCTTCAACATCTGCGCCTTGGAGGCCTTCAAATATACCCCTTTTTCTCGACAAGTGTCCAAGAACTGACGTACGTGGTCGTAGTGTTCCTCCACCGTGCGCGAGAAGACGACCACATCGTCGATGAAGATTCGTACAAAGGGGAGATGACCGAGTGCACGCTGCATTCGCCGTTGATATTGGGAGGGAGAGTTTGCAGGCCCTGGGGCATCACCAACCATTCATAGGCCCCCATCTGGGTGGTGAAGGCGGTCTTCTCCACGTCCTCCTCGGCCATCGGCACTTGCCAGAATCCGTCCACCGCGTCAAAGGAGGAGAAGAACGCTGCCCCTTGCATCTCATCAAACATCAGTTGGATGTCCGGTAGTGGGTACCGGTCCCGCACCGTCTGCTGGTTCAATTGTCGGTAATCCACCACCAGACGTAATGTCTTCGGGTCACCAGACTTGGGTACCATCAGACATGGGGCGGCATACGGGCTTGACGACGGCCGGATGTAACCCTTCTTCATGAGCTGCTCGATACGTTCACGTAGCTGGCGTAGCTCTTCAGCGGTCATCTTGTATGGGCGCCTACATGGTAGTCCACCCTCCGCGTCCGGCTTGCGATCGATGCGGGCCTTGTCCTCCTCAGTACGACGCAACTTGGATGCCTCCGGTAAGGCTGAACACAGGGTATCCAAATACTTCTCAAAGAAGGCGTCAAAGCGCTGCCTCCACGTGCTGCTTACCGGTGCGTCTCGAGTATCTTGAAGGGGTGCTTCCTTCTCCAGGGTGGTGTGAGATGACGGTACTTCAGCAGCGGTAGCTGCGAAGGCTCCTGCCTCATGGTCGTCCCCGCACGCCGCCATCATGAGCCACTGAGGTTGCGATTCTTCATCCCCGGCCAGGCGCCTGGTTTCAGCGTGGATGAGGTGCTGCTTCAGTTGCGTTGCCGTCAAGAACACCTCATCGATCAGCCCTGCGCCCTGGGCCTTGCCCTGACCCATCCCCGGACTACAACCCACGAGCGTCACCCGTTGCTGTCCTCCACCATTTGCTCGCGTGTTGAAGGAGACGGAACCGTGACCGGCATAATCCAACGTGACCGGGGAGAGACTGCGAAGCCACTTACCCCCCAGCACCACGTCTACTTGGATTCCTAACGGCAAGACCCGTAGAGCCATCCGCTTCTCGCAGTAGTTCACTCCCGACGCCGCGTGCGCGGTGAACTTAGTGTACGCCACCTCTCCAGCGGTCTTTACAGACCCATCTGCCAGCGTGACCTTCATTGGTGTCCCTGAGCGCACTGTCAAGTCGCAAGTACGGGCACAATCCGCCGAGATGAAGTTGTCCGAGGCGCCTGAGTCCACCAGCACCTTCACTCGATGTCCACGAAGGTAGGCATAGAACACCAGGAGTAGGGGTCCTTCCTCGTCTCGCACCGCTGACAGTGTGTGTGCCAAGAGTGTCCCTGCTCGAGAGTTTGCCTTCCAGCGCACCCCCCCATCCAGTTGAACATGCTTACATTTAAGAGCATCTTCGATTGGGTGTGAACTCAAGGCAGCTGCAGTCTCGTCCACCAAGGCGTTGCACTCGTACTCTTCGCCACTGCCGTGTTCAGTAGCACTGACGTACATGGTGGCGTTGGTCGAGGCACTGACGTGAGTGGTATCACTATCAGTGGGGCTGACGTGGGTAGTGTCACTGTTGGTGTCGCTGACGTGAGTGGTGTGGCTGTCGGTGGCACTGACGTGGGTCGTGTCGCTGTCGGTGGCGCCAACGTGCGTCCTGTCGCTGTCGGTGGCGCTGACGTGGGTAATGCCACTGTCGGTAGCGCTGACATGCGTGGAGTCGCTGTCTGACCCGCTTTCCAGCGGCTGGGACCTATTGGATGCATGCCGGGCCGGGCGCGTTGCACGCTGGACCAGGTGCGTCGCCTGCTCAGCGATACAGGTTGCATGCTCAGCTGGCCGCGTTGCTTGCCCCGCATGCCCCGCATGCCCCGCATGCCCCGCTGCATGTCCCGCTGCATGCCCCACTGAGCTGGTCGCATGCACAGGCTGGCACGTTGCATGCCCCGCATGCTCCGCATGCTCCGCATGCCCCGCATGCCCCGTATGCCCCGCCGCATGCCCCGCTGCATGCCCCACTGAACTGGATGCATGCTCAGGCTGACATTTGGCATGCCCCGCATGCCCCGCCGCATGCCCCGCCGCATGCCCCACTGATCTGGTTGCATGCTCAGCTGGCCGTGTTGCTTGTCCCGCATGCCCCGCGTGCTCCGGTACATGCCCCGCTGCATGCCCCACCGAGCTGGTCGCATGCTCAGGCGGGCATGTTGCATGCCACGCATGCCCCGCGTGCTCCGGTGCATGCCCCGCTGCATGCCCCACCGAGCTGGTCGCATGCTCAGGCGGGCATGTTGCATGCCCCGCATGCCCCGCGTGCCCTGGCGCATGCCCCGCTGCATGTTCCGCTGCATGCTTAGCCGGGCTGGCTGCATGCTCGGCCGGACTGGATGCATGCCGGCACGGGCTGTTAGGTTCACCCGCCAGCTGCTGGGTCATGTTCAGCTCCTCCTCGGGCAGACTGGAGCAGGATACAACATGTTGGTTGCACGCTGGCGGTATGCTGCCCGATCCGCCCGCCAGCTGCTGGGTCATACTCAGCTCCTCCTCGAGGTGCTCGGATTCGCCCACCGTTTGTCGGGTCACGCTCAGGGCCTCCCAAGCAGCAAGACGTGCAGTTTCCTCCTTCCTCCAGGCTTTCACCCGTTGGTCCAACGTCGTGCGCTTCCTCCCACTCCTCGAAGGCTTCGAACGGTGGGTAGGCGTATTCTCCTCCGAGGACAGCTCACGGTGCTGTTGCAACCGGTACTGGCTGCAATGGATCTCCATCTCGGACTCATCGGTGCTGTAGGTTAGATCCGAGGGGCTCGATCCCAGAGTTGCTGCGAGAACTGTCTCGTCTGGTTTGAGGGGGGTAGGATTGGGAGGTGGGTGTGCTCGTCGGACGCGTCCGAACACAGCCTGCACGACCGCCTTGCCGTACTGCTTGACCCGCTGGGCTGCCGTGGTCCACGCTGAGGCCGTCTTGAGCGCATGAGAGTCAAGGGGAGTGTCCTGCGCTCGTTGTGCCCGCCGACGTCGCCACAAGCAATAAGCTTGCTGTATTGATATCGCCGCAGATGCTTGACGCCGTCGAAGGCGACGGAGGCCAATCGTCTCCCAAGGTCGGCCTTCTTGCGGTACACTAGTCTTTGGCCCGTATTCTCGCTCCACAGCCCGACGTTACTCGCGCGGGCTCAGCTCTGCCCAGGCCAAGCCCAATGTGCCGCCCATGCGACCACGCAAGCGGGCGAGTATAAGCTCGTCCAACTCGTACTTCCGTTGGCGACGGCTGAAAGGAGTAGTCGCGGGACGTCGTGTAGCATGGCGGCGACTGCGCTCAGCCATCTTGTGTGCCTCTGCCGGGGACTTCTTCTTGAGGGTCATGCGTAGTTGTCGTAGTAGGACACTTTCAGAGGTAGCCCCAGCCGGACTTCTCCAGCTCCACGATGTCAACCGCCTACGCTGGTCCGCCAAGGAACTCTGGTACACCTCGGAGGCCCCCGGTGCAGCCAGATGCAGATCCTTGTAGTCGCTGGGCTGAACTGCTGGTGCCGCGTGATGAGCTCGGATGCGTGGGGGAGGTCCATCAACATTACCGCGGTCAATCGGGACACCGTGTTCGGCACAGTAAGTCTCCCAACAAGAATGTGCTGTCGGCGGGGCTATCGGTGGAGTCAATGATCCCCGAGCAGGGGGGGGATTCTCCATTGAGAGGGGGCGTCTGCTCAAAATGGTAGCGCGCCGTGCGCGCTCTCGGCCACTGAAGGCAATCCGTGATGAACGGGGCCTCGGGCTGACGGTGGAGGGGGGCCGTGCGGCCACACCATGGGGTGAATCTGATGAAGCCTCTGTGCTCACTGGGGCATGCTGCACTCGCGGTGAAGTCACCTTGCAACCGCATCTCAAGTCCCCACAGAAGATCTTCAACCAAATCCTTCACAGGGAAGGTCGCATAGCGAAACTTTCCCGTGCTTATAACGCACGTACTGCGCGTATTTTGAGCCGTCAAACGCAAGCTGAAGCCGCTCAAAACGCAAGCTGAAGCCGCTCAAAACGCAAACACCAAAGTCCCCATCTCCAACATCATGTAACTCGCAGATCTCACAGGTCCATAGAACGTTCCCAACATCTGAGAACCAATTTGTACCAGGCACACTCCTGATAACTTATACATATTTTTCTCTTTATTTTCCTTTCTTTTCTTTTATCTTCTTTCTTTTCTTTTTATGTTTTCTATTGTTTTTGGTGTATCACATAGCCTTATATTCCACTGTTTAATTGCATGACATATACTGGCTACACAGCCTAGCAATACTATCACTTTTCGATATAATGTATGGTCGCAGACCTATAACATCTATATCCCTATGTTCAGTCTTGGCATCATGCCCAATCCTAACACGTAAAACTTGTACAATTCTTTCACTTGGTCAACACTCACTGAGGTTCACTTTTCCCAAGCTTCCCCTTTCATCATGTTGCTCTTTAACTCACTAGCAGGATTCCTAGATTGACATCTGTCATCGGCCAATTACCAGCAGACCATGCCTGATTCTGTTACTCCTCCACCAATCATCAGGCAGATCATGATACTTGTATTGCCATTGCAGATCTTCTCCTGAATCTACCATGAATCATTTCATTACAGATCTTCTCCTGAAATCTGCTTTGTCATCGATTATTTTCCCCACTCGCTCACTTATGTGAATATCCGATAATTCCCCATTATTCGCGAGTGGGGCATGCATGCTCGGGGCATACCCATGGGGCATACGCCTCGGGGCATACCCATGGGGCATACGCCTCGGGGCATACCCATGGGGCATACGCCTCGGGGCATACCCATGAAGCATACGCCTCGGGGCATACCCATGGGGCATACGCCTCGGGGCATGCCCATGGGGCATACGCCTCGGGGCATACCCATGGGGCATACGCCTCGGGGCATACCCATGGGGCATGCGCCTCGGGGCATACCCATGGGGCATACGCCT
>LGRX02031451.1:0-31401 GCA_001247695.2 Cymbomonas tetramitiformis
ACCTGCAGGGAGTGTTCTCACGCACGCTCCTCTCAGGGGCAGGCACCGCGCAAAGGGCAACCTGCAGGGGGTGTTCTCACGCGCGCTCCTCTCAGGGGCAGGCACCGCGCGAAGGGTAACCTGCAAGGAGTGTTCTCACGCGCGCTCCTCTCAGGGGCAGGCACCGCGCAAAGGGCAACCTGCAGGGAGTGTTCTCACGCGCGCTCCTCTCGAGGGCCGGGCACCGCGCAGGGCAGCCTGCGGGGAGTGTTCTCACGCGCCTCTCGGGGGCTTGGAAGCCACCCGGCCTGCAAAGGGCAACCTGCGAGGGGAGTGTTCTCGCGCGCTCCTCTCGAGGCAGGCACCGCGCAAGGGTAACTTGCAGGGAGTGTTCTCCACGCGGGCCCCTCTCAGGGGCGAGCACCGGCGCAAGGGTAACCTGCAGGGGAGATGTTCTCACGCGCGCTCCTCTCGGGGCAGGCACCGCGCAAGAACCTGCAGGGCGCAAAGGGCAACCTGCAGGGAGTGTTCTCACGTGCGCTCCTCTCAGGGGCAGGCACCGCGCAAAGGGCAACCTGCAGGGAGTGTTTTTCACGCGCGCTCCTCTCAGGGGCAGGTACCCCGCTTTCGACGAGACAGGAAGAAGTAGGTGACGTACGACTCATAGCAGTCACGCGGCACGTCAAAGTAGATGCTGCGTTCGATGAAGAGCAGCGACAGGAAAGAATCCAGCGCATAGATCGGCGCCATCCATAGGATACGTATTACGTATCGCTGGCGACGTGGCAGATGATAGTTCCGAAGGTGGAAGGCGACTTGGATGGAGGAGAGCACGCAAGTGAGCAAGGTGGCAACTCCAGCAGCTATCCAAGCCACGACGTGGGCCTTCCCCGACTCAACGTCGAAGTAGGACACCGACTTGACCATCCCGGAGGCGTTGAGGCGAAAAGACGCAAGCAGCTGAGAGATCCTGATCAAGTGATCGCGCCTTCCCCGAACCCTGCACCTTTCAAATAACTCTTCCTACTTCACTCCCTCTTTCCTCCCTCACCCCCTCCCTCAATGTTTCGCACACCGAGTGGCGTGAGGTATGCAAACCGAGACCAGCCCATCAACATCCGACTGGATGAAAGAAGCATGCAAGAGCACGGCGGGGCCATGATAAAGTAATAGCCATGATAAAGTAATAGACACTGCGAGATGGGAGTAGCGTTCTCAGGCCCAACCACCACACCAAGCACGTGCAAAACCAAACACACTGTCCAAACACTCGTGCCACAAAATGCACACAAGTGCGTCTTTGGAATACAAACATGCAAGTAGGGGAGTAGTTTATCCAAGACCCTTTATCCGTACATCCCATGGCATCCTCAGATCGTGTAGCCTCGCCTCATGTAATCAAATGAAATTAACATATTCTCCCGGTGAGACACGGACTTATCCGAAAGAAGTCTCACCACCCCACAAGGCACACAACATACGTGATGGACATTCCAAGCTGACCCGCCCCAACTCCTGACTCCGTCCTCCTTACAAACGCCTATATCAAGGCATTGCTTTAGAACCTCGCTTTCAAGCTTAATGGCTCACCTACATCACGCCGCCTGAGATTCGTTCCCACCAACCAGCCGGTGGCAGGCTGAGGGTCCGGGAAAAGCTTGAGAGCAGAATTAAAGTGCCGAGGAGGAAAGAAGTCCTGTAGTTGCTGTGATTTAGGACCTGAATTGTTTGATAAATTGCTATCGCCCTAATTTCGAAATCTACTACAACATCGCGTAGATTCTTTTTGCGCCCATCTGCTCTTGGGGCATTTCACTTGTTGTGTGAAGCGGAATCGATCCTTCAATCGGAATGTTATGTGTTTTCCCGAAACCCGAAAGCATTCCTTTTTTAAAAAAGCAAAAAGGGTGACACACGACAGTCACAGAGCTCCTGATCCTGGGGGAGGGTGTCATGTCACGGGTCCAGTGGGCTGCGCATTCGCGGACGATAATCTTATTATGAGCGATGACCCGAACGAATTTAAGAAAATGATTGGCCTTTTCTCAGTATTTTTGAAGGCTGTGGGATTGAACCTAGGGCCATCGAAGTGTCACTAGAGCTCTACAGTATACGACGTTCATCCCGAACGGCGAAATCCCACCGGATATCTATGTACCCGACCACATGGGCAATGCATGCGCGATTCCACACAGACCGAATACGATATAGTTCGAATATTGATGTGAGATGAGACTTTCAGCCCCCCCCATAAGGTGGGGGGCAGTCACACTCTCTCTGATCACCCCTTGACCCGAGGTGCCACGTCAGCTTGCTTCCGCCAGTTCGTTCCGCGATAATAAAACCCCAAAGTTATTTTATTATCTCATCTTAGTCTGCAGTGAATTACGGTGTCACTCCCTGCTTGTGCTTCCGCCAGTCTAATATATAACATATTTTAGCCTTTTCTGTCAGGTTATCGGTCCACCATCTTTGGTGTGGCATCCGTTTTCTCGGCTACTTTGATCACGCACGTAACCCGCACGTAACCCGCACGTAACCCCGCACGTACCTCCGCACGTACCTCCGCACGTACCTCGGAAAATTGTGTTTTTTTCGACCAACTTCAACTGGATTTAACGAGACCTTCACCCCGTCTTATCGGCGTTTTTTTGGTTTCGCCACATCTCTGCGTTTTCATTCTGGAAATACCGACATCTACGCCTTCAACACTCTGGCCAGCAGCACCTCTGCTGCCGGAAAATTGGCTTACCGCACGACTATTTTGACCTCATCAACGTTTTCCCCGTGGAATTTGACCCCAATTAGGCTTTTTCGTTGCCGGATTTGGGCAATTTTACGGGGAGTTACGTTATCGACAAGAACCCCAACGCGCTCTTGACTTTCTGGCCAGCAGTACCCCTTCTGGCGTGAAAACGGGTTCCCGCACGACGTTTTTGACTACACCACCGTTTTCCCCGCGAAAATCTAGCCCAATTTGACCCTTTCATCGTTTGATTTGCTTGATTTTACGAGAAGATACCTCCTCACTTGGGAACCCTAACTCTTCGTTCGCGGAATTCTGCAGCCAGCGGTCGGCGACCATGTATACTGACCGCCAGCATGCGCGCATAACCGCTGTTCGTTCAGCGTTGGAGTCTCTTCGATTACGTCGACAACATTCTGCCTCTGGCTTTGGTCTGGTGGTGTCTGGTGGTGCTTGCGCACCAGACACCAAGCGCGACTCCGACATTTTCGCCATCGACAACGAGTGCTATGACTCCTACGAGAGCGCCTCACCGCATTCCTCGCCTTCGCGTTGTGTGCTACCTCACTACGATGTGGTGGTGCTTGAGAACGCCTTTCGTCTCCCACCCCCACTTCCTCGTGCGTTCGACACCTTTGTGTTCGAGCCACTTTCCGCATTTCCCGCATTCCTCCCCCTCTGCCACTTGCCTCTGGTGGTGCTTGGCCACGTTACGCCATGGCCGCGCACAGGTATTGGTTGGTATCTGATGGGCCGATCTTGTTACCGCCTTTCATGGGGTCGCAGCCCGTCGCCAATGCCGCAATCGACCTGCCACCAGACGCATCACGGTCTGGTGGTGTGCAACACTGAGTTAGACAGACACTTGCAATGAACGGCTCTAGCTATGTAGTGCAGTAGTTTCGGACTGCAAGAGGTCCCATTGGGCCTGTAACTGCTGCCTATTTTTGCCTAGGGTTTAGGTTTGGGATGCAGGCTTGCCTGCCTTGTTGTGGCACCTCACGCCTTCGGGGTGAGGTGGTGTGATGTGAGATGAGACTTTCAGCCCCCCCCATAAGGTGGGGGGCAGTCACATTCTCTCTGATCACCCCTTGACCCGAGGTGCCACGTCAGCTTGCTTCCGCCAGTTCGTTCCGCGATAATAAAACCCCAAAGTTATTTTATTATCTCATCTTAGTCTGCAGTGAATTACGGTGTCACTCCCTGCTTGTGCTTCCGCCAATCTAATATATAACATATATTAGCCTTTTCTGTCAAATATCTAGGATGTCACAACTATAGACACGCCCAACCCTGGGGTCGGGGGGGGACCCCCTCGCAGCCCCGACAAAGGTCTTCCCCCCCCTTGCGCTCTCAGCTTCGCCACGTCCCTGCCACCTCTCAGACAGTCATTCCCACGCCCGCGCTCAGTTGTCACCATTTTCCCCCACTCCGCAACATCGCTTTTCCCCAAGTGCGCCCGTGCGCTAGTTATACCGGGCGACATATAATTTATACCAGCCACACCACCGCCCCGATTTCACGCTCAGATACCACCAGCAATCCACGTCAGCCCGATGTAAATCTTGCTTCAGCAAACCACCAGGAAAGCAGATGCCAGTACCTACGTCCGAAGGCAAGCCTTCCTGACCGCTACCCTTACAGGAGCAAACCTCACAGGCCCATTCCCTTTCGCGAGTCGAAACTCCGTGAAACCCGCGATCAGTACGGCGCCCCTCAGACGACCCCTTCCTCACAATCAGTTATTCGCCCGATGACGCTTGCCACGCATCTTAGTTATACCCAAAACACGCCAACGCGGTACAGTACGACGCGTCACGACAACAGCACCCTCGCACAGCAGCCACGGGCGCCACCCATGGCGTATCAGCCGTTACATCTACCCAAAACACCCCAGTCAGTTATGCTGGAATTGACACTACGACTAGGTCGTACAGTCTAGTGTCATTCCTGTATGTCATCTTCGGTGGTCAGCCTGTGTCACTCATCTCGGGTATATATCGTTCGTATATCCGAGTTTAGTGATCCGAAGTTTTGAGATGTTGGAGTGGGGGAATCGCCGGCTCTGTTGGCGACAAAATCAGTTTCAACTCAAGTTTCCACCACTAGACCCTTGCCTAGTGCCACTAGGGCAAGCGAGATGGTGCCACAGGCCCCTCCTGTGGTAACCGAAGTTCACTATGTCCATGCGCCTCCCATTGTACCTCCCTATATGGGCTCTGGGGTTGTTCACAGTTATGAGGAGTATTTGCCTAGTGAGGATGAGGATGAATCGGAGTACCCACTTGGGTATTTCGACGATTCCGATGGCAGTTGTGAGGAAGAGGAGGAGCACAATGGCCACTTGGCCGCTCCGCATTTTTCGTCCGAACGATTGGAACAGGAGCTCGAGCTGGACACAGGTTTTCAGCAGAATTCTTATGGCGGAAGTTTCGATGCCCCACTTGGGGAAGAGTTTTTACCGCACAACGAGTTTAATGTTGGCGCAATTTCTTTTGAGAATGAGTCTACTATTAACGACGAGAGTGAGTACACCGCAGAAGAATGGGCTGCCTGGGAGGCAGGAGCCCACGATTCCGATGGAACTGGTGGTGCAGAATTTTATGATGAAGATTCTTATTCTGAGGAAGATGCTGGTTACGATTCTGGTGGTGCTTACTATTAGTTCTTTAAACAGACAGGCGGTGTTCCTTTTGGCATTTCTCCACCACTTGCTGTAGTTTTGGGCAGAGGATGTTGTTGAAATTCCCACCACTAGCGGGCAGCTTTACCGATTGAGACGAACATTTTTTTTATGGCAAGAGACCTTACAGTTCGCAGAGATATCAAAGCTAAACCGACAGGCGGAATTCTTTTAGCATTCTCCATCACATGCAGACAGGCGAGATTTGTGGGAACACCCACCACTAGCTGGCAGAGCATTAATTTTAGCAGACCAGAATGGTCCTAGCAATTTCCTAGGCTTAGCAGTATTATTTTGCTAGCCTGTACATTCATCTTGCCACCTGTGACTTTGACTAGCTCCCTAGAGTTAACATCTTGACATTTCTCTGTAAACTCTAGTAGCTAGGGTGGTGAGTGTCACTAGCTGGTCCACCTCAGATGAGGTGGTGTGCTGGAATTGACACTACGACTAGTTCGTACAGTCTAGTGTCATTCATGTATGTCATCTTCGGTGGTCAGCCTGTGTCACTCATCTCGGGTATATATCGTTCGTATATCCGAGTTTAGTGATCCGTTGTTTCACCGTCGGCAGCGGGTCCCCACTGCCTGAGTTGCTGTTTCCAGCAAGTTATTCAGCAGCACGACAGCCACGTCACCACGTACGACAACAACGCCAAACTCGAATTACATTCGCTCTGACCCATTTCCTGTTCTACAAAATGCTTTCTCTCTGAACTGCTCCCGCCCGCACGAACTAGGCGACAGTCCACCGGGCGTGGCGCGACACCCGCCGGGCCAGGCTGAGCCCATCCACGGCCTCGTGAAGATCAAGTAATATCACAGGCACCACAGCGCCTCATCCGCGCCACGTGGATGAAGTCTCCGGCTCGCCGCACCGGATCACCGCTGGCACCTGCAACACCAACGAGTACAAACGCGAAGCACCGCGCCGCGCCCCAAGCGCGGAGGTTCACGGCAACTCGATGTGGACGCACCACATGTGACACCACGTCACAACAGCAGCCAACGTCAGAAGCATCTCAAGAGTCACCAACGGGATGTAGCATTTGGCGACAGTTCAAATGAGGAAGTAGATCGCTGATTGGAGAAGGCGAAACATCGCGAACCGAGAAGACACAAAACGCCTAGCTGCAGCTGTAGGAAAAGAGCTCTTAAAGAGAATAGAAACGATTTCAAAACATTCTGCAGATAACTCTGAACCTTTCAAAATCATCTTGGCCTTGCGTAAATTTGTATCGAATATATATTTCCTCGCTGAATTTACAGCGACTTTGCAAATCCCCACGCACTAAGCGCCTGTTTGAATCAGTCAGGGACAGTTTGTCTGATACGCGCTCCTCACGTGGCGTATAGCCTGAATTCAGTGCCCCCGAACTCGCAACCCCGCTCGCGCGGCCACACCGGCTAGGCGTAGATCCACACTCGCATAACGGAAGGCGAATCCGCAACACTAAAGGCCGCAG
This sequence comes from Cymbomonas tetramitiformis, assembly GCA_001247695.2. Taxonomy (NCBI): domain Eukaryota; kingdom Viridiplantae; phylum Chlorophyta; class Pyramimonadophyceae; order Pyramimonadales; family Pyramimonadaceae; genus Cymbomonas; species Cymbomonas tetramitiformis. The sequence goes on from LGRX02031451.1 coordinate 6,874, forward strand.
CTCCGCGCAGTTGAGGTAAGCCCGAGACACCGTGTGCTAAGTGAACGCTTTCCGTGTTTTCTTGCAAGGAACGGACAGTCGTGCAGGGACCCGCTATGCACCTAAGGAGTCTGGAGCACCTCTGAATTCACCGCACGACAATAAACAGGCGCGCAAAAGTGTACCCTGAATTCATGCGTGCGTGCGTGCGTTTGCGGTATGTGTGCGTGCCGCAGCTCAGCCTTAGCTTCACTCACTAACGCCGCTGCTGCTTCCTTCTACGTGTCCGCACGAAGACATCGTCTTCGTCGTTTACGACTACTTTTCTTTACCAAGTTCCCGAGGGAATTCTCAGGTGAGGCGCGATAGTTCGCACTCCCGTGAATTCCCACCCTAAGAGTGTTGAGAAGGTGCACGGCGACGCCGAGACGGCCAGCGGCTTTCCGTTTTAAAAACCCGAATTCAGCACAAGCTCGGAAATTCAGCACGCTCGGCTAAGCTCGGCCACTTCAGACGACGTCACCGCTCAACACCTCTGACGACTTTTCAGACTCCCGAGAGTCAACGGCTCCTCTTTCCGGACCCCGTTGTGACCGTTTTCAAGTGTGCATTCACGCGCGTTCCGGCTGTATGACTGCAGAGTGGATTCACCACACTCTATCGCTGCCTGGACACCATGAATTCTCAAACCTTACCCAACTGTGTTCTTTCGCTGTTGTGGCCTGAGCCGACCCCGTGAATTCAGCGCCGACTGCCGCTACCTTCTTTGGGCATCCCCACTCGGGCTGGTTGGCCAAACGCGGGGGCTGAATTCAACCTTTTCAGCCAGCCCGAGCGAGTTGTGAATTTGGTCTCTGCTGGCTGCTGGACCTTGGTATCCCTTTTGAAGTCGGGCCCAGCAGCCCGTTTGGTCTTCGTTGCGTGGTTCCCGAGCCGGAGTTGCCCCTTTTCGCCTTCCCCTTTAGGACTCCACTCTGACCCGGCACCTTCTCGTCAGGTTGCCCGTCAGGACCTTTGGGGATGCTCACCAGCCCCGTGCACGTTCGAAACTCCCAGAATAGGGCCTTTTCCACGATTTCGCCCTGTTTCCTGAACCTTTCACCTTCCATTGATTTTGAAACACCTCTCTGAGTTCTTCGCTGAATCCCACCCCGTCACTAGCACGGGGCAGCTCTGACGTTCCCGTTGGGAATTCACATCGCACGCCGCGTCAGAGTAGCATGACCCACCAGCGCCGCGTCAACGAGCTGTTTCGTCGCACACGCTGCCGGCGAAGCCCCGCGCCCTGCTTGAGCGCTTGCGTCATATGCATGACCCCTGTCCCCACGTGGCAGCGCTGCGCGTCTCACGTCCTGCGGTGTCCCTGCTTGAAGGGACGGCGTATTTGCCACTCGCGCTGCCTGTCCACGTGGCTGACACACAATAGCTCGTGCCCGCTCTGCCGACGTCCCCCACGACTCCGCCAGACGCACATTTCGGAGCACTTCGCCCTTCACCCCGTGACTTGGGCCATTCAAGATTTTTGACAAAGCAGGCCGGATCCATTGACCGGTGGGATTCGTTCCTTCCTTGGATTATGCTGGGATATAACGCCACGCCGCAGGAGTCCACACGCCTCGCACCATATGAGCTCGTATACGCCCAGCGCCCAACGCTACCCCCGGCCATCAAGGAGCGCCTCAGCCAACCTCTGGAGTCCTGCATGGACGTGGACGCCATGGCGGCCAGCTACCTCGAACGCGCCGAGTATGTCAAAAGGGCCACCATCATGGCCGGCAGCAACATCGCCATAGCCCAACACCGCCAGACCGAGCGATACGCGCAAGTGCGCTCAGGAAAGTACCTGCCCAAGCAATTCAACTTCCGCGTGGGCGACTTCGTGTTCCTGAAGCGCAGTGTAAGTCACGGCCTGCAGCTCCACACGCGCGACCCTATACTTCAAATCAAAGAGCTGCCTGACGACGGCACCGCCGTGCTACAAGGCCGATGCGGCAGCACGTGCAACGCGCACTGCTCGCAAATAGCCATCTGCCATTTGCCCGATGTCGACCCCACCATCACCTACAATCTGGACGACAACGAGGACGCGCGCTGTCAAGTGTGCAAAAAGGCTGATCGCCCCGCCAGTATCCTTCTCTGCGACGACTGCAATCAAGGATATCACCTGGGGTGCTTGCAGCCCAAGCTGACTCGAGTCCCCAACGAAGAGTTCTGGTACTGCCCCCGCTGCCTAGGCCTGCTGCCGGACGACGACCTCTCCCCACAGTACCTCACTGCCTACGAAAACAGGGGCAAACAGCTAGACGGAAAGCGCGCATTGAAGGTTATCGACGGCAAGCCTTACGAAGGCACCATACGGTGGCTGGGAGCCGCAGAACGCCCCTACGCACTTAAATGCGAATACGATGACGGGGACTCCGAAACCTTCACGCTGGCGGAACTGCAGCAGTATCTGCTGCCTGACAACGCAACGGCCCCGCAGAAGCAGGCAGTGGCCCAGCCCCAGCTCGCCGCAGAGCAAGCCCTACACACCGCATTGGCAACCATCCCAAAAATCACACCCAGCTCAACCATCCTGCCCACGCCCTTTGACAGCCTTCCCAGCACCTGGGACCTCGGCGACAGACAGAACATGCTGCGCGCCACGGCCACCCTCCTACCTGGTCATTGGGACCCCGCCCACATCACCAAGCTCACCCAGCACATACGCCAACAAGCCCAAGAACTAGTGGACTTCGCCGCTGCCAACCCCAACACGGTCAGACACCGCCACCCGATGACCGACGCAGAATGCCAGCGCACCAGCGCCAAGCAATGGGGAACGCAACTAGTGGTCACCACCCCCTCCGAAATCGAACAGCTGGCAACTCACGTCACCTGGCATCCCGCAGACAAAGTGTGGGACCCCTACGCCGGCACGGGCGCCATCGAAGCAGCCCTGCGTCCCCGCGGCGTGACCACGCACTCCTCAGACATCAACCCCGCCATGGCCACCAGCACCCCAATGGACGCACTACAACCCGCCAACGTCAGGCGCATGGACAGCTACAACGTCGTGGTCACCAGCCCCGCCTTCAGAGTTTTAGACGTCGCCCTGCCGTTACTGACTGTGGGGAGAGAGCTGACATGCGCTCACGTGCCCCTGCATTACGTGTTCGACGCGCACGCGGCCAGACGTAGCTGGCTGTGGGAGCTAGCCGCTGCGCGACGTATGAGCATCTTACTCTGCAAGAAGAAGGGCCCACTTGGCAGGCGCAACGTTTGGCTCATCATCGCCGACACCGCCACCACGCTGCAACGTAGACTCAAACCACAAGCCGCGGCGTGCTCCATGTCCTTCTTGCCTATTCTAAAAATATTACGGTGGGTACACCCACCGTAATGTGAAACTTTGCATGCTCATACCGACAGCGCAAGTAGGTTGCGGGGGTCAAACCTATAGATTTTCTGTGTCCCAAGAGGTTGATTAAAGGCTAGAAAACTTAATTTGCACGACTCCGATAAGTTTTGGCCACATGCCACACCCTTGAAGTTGGAGAAATTACGGTGGGTAGGAATTATCCCTTACGATGGGTATACACAATTAACGTTATTTGTAGACTCCTGGAGCTTGGTATAATATCGAGATACGTATTTTTTCGTTATGTACTTTGATTTTGATATATAACCGACGTAGCTTAGGGTACACATGAGCTGCCACCTCGCGGACCTCCATATATCGCACGTTCAAAATCAGGTGGCATGCACACCAAAAAGATAATATTCACACTGTATTACAAGAATTTTAGTTCTGAGTTTGGGTTTCACTTTTTCTGGCTAATGCGTCATTTCTGGCGCATGTGGAGGCTCCATAGAGGTTCACGGGAGTGTCTAGAGCAAGTTCGTCACTGCTCACATGCCGTGATTCGCAGCCAATCAGCGGGAATTATTAATACCCTTCGGGTGGGTATACCCACCGTAAGCACCTCTTACGGTGGGTATACCCACCCTTCGTAGAATAGGCATTCTAGCCCAACCCGCGATCTCGCCACCACCAAGACACAACCACCGCGACGCGCACCCTCACACTTCCGCACCCACCACAACATCAGCCCCATTGACAACCTCCCGAGAAGCCCCAACGCCCACGCTTTCATCTGCCCCGACGCAACATTCCCCCAAAAAAAAAATCCAACACCATGACCCGAGTGCCACACCCCAACACCAGCCACGACGACAACAACACGCCCACAGCCACAACCACCCAGCCACTACGCTTCGAGGTCAACGCGCCTCGGCCACAGCCGTTCAGCCAGCTCCACACAACCAACCGCAGCAAGCCTGCCCCACGCTCCACCACCTCAGCGTCCAGCAGAAGGCTCCCTGCCCAGTACGCCCTCAGCTGGGGGGGGGATATATACAAAAAAATTTCCAACGCCATCAACGACGACAACAACACGCCCACAGCCACAACCGCCCTGCCACTGAACTTCGAGATCAGCGCGCCCCCAGCCGCAGCCGCTCCCCCAACTCCACACGACCAGCCGCAGCCAGCCCACCCCACACTCCGCCACATCAGCTCCCCACCCTGACGAACACATCGCACTCTCCCCGTCCCAACCAGCAGAAGGCTCCCTGCCCAGTACGCCCTCAGCTGGGGGGGGGATATATACAAAAAATTTCCCCCGTAACAGCCCGCGCGCCCTAACTCCGCCAACCCTCACACCCGGAACCTCAGCAGCCTGGCCACCCTGACACCCGCCACGACACAGCGCTGTTCGTTGGTTTTGAAAGTTTCCTCGGATCTCCCTTTGTTGTCACTTGGGTGTGAACTCCTTTGTGATGGCACCAGGCTCGCACGCGGAGTGACACGGCAGCCATAGGCTCAGTGCACTTCAGGCCAGCTTGTGCATGCCTGACATTGGTTTTCAGACTTTGTAGCAGATTGGGTCAGCAACTTTTGTTGAGGGTGCTTCTGTTTTGACTCTTCAGCACGGGTACAGTGCTTCGCAGCCATGGCGCCTGAGACGCCAGCTTTGCGCAGTTCTGCGACCTTTCAGTGCCATGCCAACTGCGACACCTGCTTTCGGCCCTTCCAGCCACGCCTCCGGGCCAAAGCGGCTGTGCTCCTTTCCTTGCTTTTTCGGGTTGGGGGAGGCTCTGTATGGTTTGGTGTGCAGGTCCACGAAACCAACTTCACTGGTGGGTATCGACCCACAACAAACGCACGTCACCCTCAAGCTCGCAGCCCACCGGCAGCAGTGACTCGCCGACTCCGCAAGCGCGCTCTTCCCTACTCACTCTTATACCCCCTGTCTCCATTTCCCTGACTCCTGACTCCTGACTCTTGCCCTCACATGAAAGGCCTGACAAAGGCGCGTTCTGCCCTGAAAGGCGCGTTCCGCCATGAAAGGCGCGTTCCGCCCTGTTTGCCCTGAAATGCGGGTTCCGCCCTGAAAAGCGCGTTCGCCCTGAAATGCACGTTTGCCTGAAATGCGCATATCGATGAAACGCGTGTATCGCCTGAAATGCTCGTTTCGCTGCAAAGTTCGCGCCTCACCCGAAACGCTCGACTCGCCTGAATGGCGCGCACCGCCTGAACGACGCACACCGGCTGAAAGGCGCGTTTCGCCCAGACGGCGCACATCACCAGAATGGCGCGCATTGCCTGAAAGGCACACGCCGCCTGAAAAGCGCGTTTCGCCCGGATGGCGCGCATCACCGGGATGGCGCGCATCACCAGGATGGCGCGTGTCGCCTGAAAGGCATGTTTGCCTGAAAGGAGCGCTTCACACGAAATGTGCGCATCGCCTGAAATGCCCGATTCGCTGCAATGCGCCTGTCGCCTGAAACACGTGTATCGCCTGAAACGCTCGATTCGCCTGAGTGGCGCGTGTCGCCTGAAAGGCATGTTCGCCCGAAAGGCGCACTTCGCACGAAATTGGCGCGTCGCCTGAAACGCTCGATTCGCTGCAATGCGCCTGGCGCCTGAAACACGTGTATCACCCGAAACGCTCGACTCGCCTGAACGGCGCGCACCGCCTGAACGACGCACACCGGCTGAAAGGCGCGTTTCGCCCAGACGGCGCACATCACCAGATTGGCGCGCATCACCAGGATGGCGCGTGTCGCCTGAAAGGCATGTTCGCCTGAAAGGAGCGCTTCGCGCGAAATGTGCGCATCGCCTGAAATGCTTGATTCGCTGCAATGCGCCTGTCACCTGAAACACGCGTATCGCCCGAAACGCTCGACTCGCCTGAACGACGCACACCAGCTGAAAGGCGCGTTTCGCCCAGGATGGCGCGTGTCGCCTGAAAGGCATGTTTGCCCGAAAGGCGCACTTCGCGCAAAATGTGCGCATCGCCTGAAATGCTCGATTTGCTGCAATGCGCCTGTTGCCTGAAACACGTGTATCGCCTGGGACGCGCGCACCGCTTGTTCCGCCCCGCATCACCTGTATTTCACACCTCGCCTGAAGCGCTCGTTTCGCTGCAATGCGCATCTGCCCGAAACACCTGTGTCGCTAGCAATGCGCGTTCCGCCCTGCGCCTGAAAAGGCGCGTTCGCCCAAATTGGCGCGTCGCCTGAAATGCTTGATTCGCTGCAATGCGCCTGTCACCTGAAACACGCGTATCGCCCGAAACGCTCGACCCGCCTGAACGACGCACACCTGCTGAAAGGCGCGTGTCGCCCAGAATGGCGCGCATGGAGCATATCACGTTCACCCTCCTGCTCAGATCGCCCTCCCAGTTTAAATCATGCACGACGCCTCGCCAAGCGCTACATCGACGTCGCCGCGACCAGCCCGTGCCGATCGGCGAGAACCGCAGAGCGTCGAGCACGACATCACGCGAAGTGACATCACGACACGACCACACATGACGTCTCGGCAGTGCATGACAGGGCAAACGCAAGCGCGCGTTGACACCAAACGCCGCTGTCACTGGTAACCAATGGTCACAGGGCATCCGAAACGACAATGGCATTCACGGACTTTCGCTATGCTCGCTTGAGTATTTAGCTAGCTCTGCTTTCGAAAAGTGAGATCCGAACCTTTCAAAACCATTCTGCGGGACAGTGATATTTGCCTCTTGTGGCCTAGTATTAAATGTGATATATACATACATATGCTTCGAATCCACATGAGAGCTTCGTCACTAGCAGTTTGTAAGAGTCTGGTTCGGATCCCCAGAGTGCCGGCACGCCACTCTGACGTATGTGCGAAGTCGTGCCGTTGCACTTGTTTTATCTGTGAATTGCCCCCGTGTTGCTCGCTTGCCTTTCTGCGTTGCATGCTTTTACCTGAGCCTGAATCTACAGTCTGCGAGTACAAGTTAGTCCCGTGCCCGTTTTGCGAATCTACGAGCCGGCACGGCTGAAGCGCGTTGCCGCCTGGCATGTTTTACGTGGCATGGCAGTAGAAACGCATGTCGCAGTTCCGCAGCGCTGGAGATCCTCTGCTGTCCGAAAACGTTCACGAATTCACAACACGATCGCGAATTCCCACAGAGGGGCATTTTTTCCTTTGAGCGCCTAGCGGCGAGATAGCCCGAAGCTGCGTTTGTCATAAATTCACACCCGCGACGGCGAACCGTCTCAGGCACTCTCAGCGGTATTCACGCGTGTGCACGATGCGCCCGGCCTTTTTGTGCCATATTTTGTACCATTTGCCGTGCGAATTCGAACCTCGCAGGGCTTGCTTGCCGAATATGCTCAAACCGGCACATATGACCGGCGCTTGGGAATGCACAACCGTAGCCGCGCCAACTCGAGCCGTGACACCTGACTTTTGCTGTTTGACGAGGTTGTAGCCGCACCCATGTTTTTCCCTCAGTTTGTATGATGTTAACCTTTGTGAATTCGACCTGCGCAGGCTGTGGCAACGTTGAATTCCCCGAACGGACCTGTGTGACAGGTTGTGGGAATTCACGGCTTACGGCGCGCCAGCTCGAGTCCAAACACCCGACTGCAACCTTTCGATAGCATTGCAGCCGGATGTTTTTTCCTTCAGTTTTCATTGTGTGTGTATTTGTGAATTCGACCCTTGTGGGCGTTGGCAGCGGTGAATTCCCCGACGAGCATGTATGACAGGTTGTGGGAATTCATGGTTGGCGACGCGCCAGCTCGGGCCTGGAGTGAATGCCCAATTGCAAAGTGTTGTTTTGTTCTGCTGGAACGGTATCACCTAACAGGGTGCCGAACCTCTTCGTGGGATATATACAAAATTTTTTCCAACGCCATCAACGACGACAACAACACGCCCACAGCCACAACCGCCCTGCCACTGAACTTCGAGATCAGCGCGCCCCCAGCCGCAGCCGCTCCCCCAGCTCCACACGACCAGCCGCAGCCAGCCCACCCCACGCTCCGCCACATCAGCTCCTCACCCTGACGAACACATCGCACTCTCCCCGTCCCAACCAGCAGAAGGCTCCCTGCCCAGTACGCCCTCAGCTGGGGGGGGGATATATACAAAAATTTTCCCCCGTAACAGCCCGCGCGCCCTAACTCCGCCAACCCTCACACCCGGAACCTCAGCAGCCTGGCCACCCTGACACCCGCCACGACACAGCGCTGTTCATAATCGCGACAAGGATACCTTATGGTGTGAAATATATAACTACGGATATATATTGGGTTACGGTCAGAATGCTTTTCACTTTCGGTGTTTGCATAAGTGTAAATAAACATAAGATAGTCTCGGCTTTATGCCGGAAACCCTAAACCTGTGACACCCGTACTGTACGGAGTACTAGTACAGATAACAGGAAGTGACACACGGTGTGTCACATCCAGCACACCACCCTGGACTATTACGGAGGAAGAGTTAGGGTGGAGCAGGGTTGTTGCAGTTTGAAAACACACCATCTCAAGCGGTGGAAATAATTTCTAGAGGGGGCCTATGCTCTTGGCCAGGGCGGTCCCAAATTGGTAGATATATAGCTTGGCGGTAATATATATCTAACTGGTGAGATAAACCCTGAGCTAAGGGTTACGGAATCAGAACGGTAAAGTGTGTCTTGATAAAAGAAAGAGATAACATAAATACCTAACGGGTGTTTCCCGTCTACTGGTGACGGTTACCCAGCCTACTACTATAGGAAGTGACATGTGACAGTTTTGTGTGTCACAATGTCAAATCCAGCACACCACCTAGCTAGGGTGGTGACCGGAGCTAGCAGTGAAACGAAGCAACAAACTCCCTACTCAACTTCAGGAGGAAACTATAGCACAGCTGGGGGCCTGTACTCTTGGTCAGGGCGGTCCCATACCGTCAGGCTGCTGGCGGTGGCGGTGAGAGTCAGCGAAACCAGAAAGAGGCGCGTCATCCTTCGTGATTGAGTCCTTGAGGGTCATGAGAGTCGAGGTAGCCGTTTCCAATTGCCTCTCGAACTCGAGGATGAGGGTCCTCACGTCAACTCCACCAGAGTAAAGTATAGCCGGGGAAGTCGGAAGTGACGGCTTATGCTGCTTCACGCGGCCAACACCGTTCTCGCTCTCCCAAATCTCGAGGATGTGGGCGTAGATGTCCTCGAGGTCGACCTTGGCCAAGTCCATTCTACACATTTGGGGAGTTTGGGAGTTTTGGGAGTTGGGGAGTTTTACAATGGGAGGCCCTGAAAAAATTGAAAATTTGCCCGAATCTAGGGTTTAAGATTTTCCCGAGTTGAATGTAATTTTATTTAATTTTCCGATTGTTTTAGGGTTTAAGAAATATTCCTGATTTTCACTAAAAAAATCATCTTTTTCAGCCTGAATTCAGGAAGGTTTATGGGGGTTTTTGTGTTAAGAAAACATAAATTTTCAATTGAACTTGTACAATATTTCATGCTTTTTTAAGCTTCAAATTTTTTTTCGAAACTCGGTAGCAAAATGATACTTTTTACGTCTGATTTTTATGAAATATGTTTTTGGGGGTTCATCGATGAACCCCTTTTATTTTTTCTAGTTTTATATGAATTTCAGGCCTTTTTGGGAGTTGGGGAGTTTTACAAGGGGAGGCCCTGAAAAAATTGAAAATTTGACCGAATCTAGGGTTTAAGATTTTCCCGAGTTGAATGTAATTTTATTTAATTTTCCGGTTGTTTTAGGGTTTAAGAAATATTCCTGATTTTCACTAAAAAAATCATCTTTTTCAGCCTGAATTAAGGAAGATTTTTGGGGATTTTTGTACTAGGAAAACATAAATTTTAAATTAAACTTGTACAATATTTGCCGCATATTTGAGCTTCAAAAAGATTTCCGAGAATCGATGGCAAAATGATACCTTTTACGCCTGATTTCATGAAATGTGTTTTTTGGGGTTCATCCATGAACCTGTGCTAGGAGGCAAGCACAAGAGCAAGAAAAACGGCTAAGTATAAAACGCGGGAGTACTCAGTACGGAGTACAGTAGGACCGATCAGAATGATGTTGATGTGAGGTGCCTAGACTGTTGTACGGAGTACTCAGTACAGTTGAGTTATGGAAAGAGTTCCTGAATGTATAAGAACTCTAAGAGTAACCCGTTTCGGGGATGAACTGAACTGAAAAGTAAAACATAAAAGTAAAGAGCCGTAACTGCTGTATATTGTGTATTGAAAGCATGCACTGATAGCAAAAGCATAACTATATAGATTTACGAAACCGAAGTCTTGTAGTTGACCAACCGTAAGCATACCTCGTGCGGTCGTTTAATAAGTGTAGAATAGTATAAGTCCGAAACCGTAAAGAAGAGAAGAAGTCAAGGTGTAGACTCCTACAAAATGGTATCAGAACCCCCTTCGGGTGCTGGAAGTCTTTCACAGCGACAGGCAGATGGCCCTTCCCGCGAGCGATAGAGGCGCACCGTCGGCCTATAGGTTGCAGACGCCTAAGCAGTGGAAAGTGCACGATGTGTTTACCGTGGACCGGCTTTCGCCAGTAAGCCGAGCAGCCCCAGTCGCCCGGTGCCTCGCACCCGGAAGCCCAGTCGAGCACCATCGGCCCCGCACCCCGGTCCGACTTCCTCAGGGAACACGTCGTCGTCCCCGGAGTCCACTTCGAGCAGGAACAGTCAGGACCTGCAAGAGCTGAAGGAAGCCTGGCAGAAGGAGTCGCAAGCTCGGGAGGCAGCTGCCGAGGCTCGCCTGGAACAGCTGTCTCGGCAACTCCAAGAGAGTCAAAGAGCTGCCGAGGAGCGCAGGATCTCCGATCAGCGCGCTGCCGAGGAACGCAGGGTCTCCGAGCGACGCGCTGTCGAAGAGCGCTGGGCTGCAGACCGGCTGGCCGCAGAAGCCCGGGAGACTGCCCGGCAGTTGGCTGTCGACGAGAGCGTCGCTCAGCAGGTAGCCGCCGAGGAGCGGCGAGCGGCAGCTGAGGCCCAGCTGGAGGAGAGGCTGCAGGCGGTCATAGAGTCACAAGTCCAAAGGCTCGCCCTGGTTCAGGCTTCGCCCCCAGGGCCCGTGGAGTCAGACGCTCGGGGGCCCTCAGCGGCAGCGTCGAGTCCGGTTCAGGAGACGCCCATCTCCCGAGAGGGACATGAGCTGGTAGAGCCGACTTCCGTCGTCACCTGTGACGTCGAAAACCGGGACGTTCAAAGCCCTCCGGAGGAGTCGCGCGCGGACGTGACAGCGTCTCCACCGCACTCATGGGACTTTATTTCCCTTCCTATACGGGTCTGCGACGCCCTCCGGAAACACGTGGTCGGGTATGCCAACTCGGGGATCGACGCCCAGCGCCTGTTTTACGACGCTGCTCGTAGGTATCGCGCCCTTGGTCAGGTTGCCGGGTGCTTACACCCTTCCAACCAGATCAGGCAGTGCCTGAAGGCAAAGTTCTCGGACGAGAACAGGGTCCTCGGGGCCCAGGTGATTCACAGTCTCACGACGGCCTTGGCGTCCGTCGCAGAGAGCTGCGCTCGATGTGGGTGTGGGCACGAGGAGAGCCCGGTGCGTATGTGGGCGTGTCAGGCAAGCGCTAAGAGAAGTGTGGTGGCGTTCATGAAAAAGGTGTACCTGCCGGTGTGTGGGTTTTGCGCCGCGGACGTGTGGCCCGGTGCTTTCGACCACTTTCCGGTTGTGATGCCACCTCCGATTCCTAAGGCGGCAGACACGCCAGAAGACGGGGGGGGGATGGTCCCTCAACTGGAGCACTCGGAGCCAAACGAGCTTTCGGAGATGCCCGGTGCCGGCAGTCATGGTGGTCCTGGTGGCTCGGGGGGCGGTGACCCTGGAGGGCCGGGAGGCCCGGGGAGTCCGGACGAGGACCCTGGCGGCGATGGCGAAGACGGGGATGGCGACAGCCAGTTCACCTTCTCGTCTTCCTCTCGTTACAGGGAGCCCCGGAGCCATTACAGTCGTAAGGACGAGCAGCACGCTCTCAAGGAGGCCACCAGAGCCATGGAGAAGGCAGTGGACAAATACCACACAGAGGTGGAGGGGTCGTCCCACGTCTTTGGTCGGCTCCTCCGATTTGTTCGGCAGGTCAGGGAGGTTCGGGAACTGGAGCCGGTGCGCTACGCCATGGAGATGGCGCGTCTGGGACCACTAGAGAGCGGGGGTGAGGAGAAGGTGTTGTCGGACCACTCCCTGCTGTCAGAAGTGGCCAGACACTGCTTCGGCAAACTCAGCTCCGAGTACCGCGAGCTTTCTTCGGTGTTGACGGAGGCTCGGGAAGGTAAGAACCTCACCCTGGACGTCATAGTGGTTCCCTTGGCGCAGCTGGTGATGCCCGACAAGGGGGAAATGGCGTCGATCGGTCCGTTCCTGCGTCGCGTGCGTCAAAGTCAGGACAGACAGACTCGCACGGTCCGCGAGTTCTGGGACGGGGTGCACCTTGCTCACGACATCGTGAGCATGCTGGCTGCCCACGAGCTCACCTCTCCGGTGCCGGAAGAGGAGCTGCTGGAGATATTCCTTACGGGATTGATACCGGAGATAAGGAGGAAGGTCTTCCTTATAGCCGAGAGGAAAGGCGCTTCGGTCCTGACTCTGAGCCGGACGGCCAGTAAAGGCCGCCACGAACTCCTGACTTGGGCCATAGAGGCTGAGCGGGAGTTGCGGCAGAGCCAGGATAAGACGAGCCGCTCGGTCCAGCTGCTGGCCCACGTAGATGTCACGGAGGAGCTGCTAGCCATGGCGACATCCGCCGGCGCTCCGACACCCACAGGGCAACGACTCGGCTCCCCAGAGTACGAGGGCTGCCGTCTGTGCAAAAGCATGGACCATTATGCCCGCGACTGTCCGCAGGCGAGCCAGCGCCCGAAGGAGTGGGCCAAGTGCCTCCTGGAGGACACCCTGGCGTTAATAGGGGACGAGTCGGTGGAGGAAGCTTTGGCTGCCATCGGTTTGGATTTTGTCCAGGAGGACGCTCCCCAGCCCGGGGCGTCCTCCCCGCAGTAAAGGGCGCGGGCCCCGTCACTGCGGGGTCAGGGGGACAAAAGGGCCCCGCGCCGGCGTCCACAGCGATGCAGGTGCTGCATGATAGGTGGAGAAGGTGTGGGAGACACCTTAGTGGCAGCGCCAGGCGCCACCTCAAGAGCCAGAGTCGAGGCGAGAGGTATGAGCAGGAAGGTTTAGACATGCTAGCCGCCACCCGCACGGAAAGCCCAGAGCCTCCTGAGCGGGAACAGGTCGAGCAGCGCGTCCAAAGAGAGCAGGCAAACTTCTGGAAGTCCGCCAGAACCCCAGCGACCGCCTCAGTTCCGCGTCCCGAGGAGCCGTGGGAGCTGCTCTGTTGGATCACCGGTGCGGACACCCGGGGTAAAAACCGGTCGAGCCACACAGTTGAGCCACGGGCAGTCTACCAACAGCACCTGGAGAACCAGAGGTCGGATGTTGCGAGAGTTCGCGGGCACTGGAAGTTCAGAGCTCCGCGTTTACCCCCCAGAGTTAGGAAAGCCTTTCAGGCCCAGCAGCCAAGTGCTCGCCTGCGTTCCGCCATCAGGGCGCTAGAAAGGTATCTAAAGCTGGAAGAGTCAGAGGTCCGGTCGGTCAAGTCCCTTGCGCTTTGGAGGGCAGGGCAAAGGCGGATGCGCCAGAAGCTTGGACCCACGACTAGTAAGCCCCAGTTGAATCGAGAAGAGTTAGATAAGCGCTTGAAGCGGCTCGTCAGGGTGCGCGAGTTCAATCGCCGACGCAAAGCCATCTTGGATCAGGAGTTCGGACGGTTTGTTCGCGTTGCCAAACCCAAGCCTGCCGAAGGAGAAGAACTCTCACCACCAGAGAGAACTTCAAAGCCCAGTCGGCCGTGGTTGACCCGAAGCAGGGCTCGCCAGGCTTTGGGCCCGAAACGCAGGCCATGGCTGACTCCTGAAGACAAGGCGCTTCGAACCTCTCGATTGCAGCGCAGGTACGAGTGGGAGGGTAGGGACCCGGCTTCTACCTCAACAGAACGCCATGCGGACTTCCACGCCTTCGTAAAGGAGGAGTTGGAAAGGGAGAATAGGGAACTTCAGCAAGACAATGAGCCGATGCACCGGGACGAGCAAGTCAGAAAGCACATAGCGGCTAAACTGGCTGCAGCGTCAGTCCAAGTCGCGGTGTCCCCCCCAGACTTCCCAGAGCGCAGCGCAGTTCAGAAAGCAGTCGCCATCGGCCTGCTAGCGGACGCGTGTACTTACTGCCTCCCGGACTGTGACTCCGACGCAGAAACGTCAGTCACCCGCCTGGACTGCATAATGCAGGACGGCGATATCAGTCCGAGCTGGTGTGAGTCCCTGGCAGCGGTGTCCTCGATGGGAGCGCGCCCGAGGAGTTTCGACAGGCACAGTCGCACACCGACGTTGTTGCTGTTTTGGGCCTGGATTGCGGGCGTCAGTGTCAAGGTGTTAGTGGATTCGGGAGCATCCACCAATATCATCGCAAAGAGTACACTGCAGAGGCTCTCCGGCGTCAAGCCGGTGCGCCACGAGCAAGCCATGCGGGTTCGAGTGGCTGACGGCACCACATATGATGCTAACTCCTGCATCAGGCCCAAGCTCCTTGCTGAGACGTCGAAGGGGTCTTACGGCCAGCAGGTTGAGCTTCGGGTAATGCCACTCGACCTCAAAGTGGATGTCATCCTGGGGGGTCCTTGGCTGGCGAACCTTTCCCCGGTTACGCTGGATTATAAGAACTGGGGTTCGGTCCGGTTCACCAAGGGCAGAGAAGAGGTCGTCATCACCGGCTGTTCGCCGGGGTCACCGGACCCCAGTCGGTCCAAGGACACGGCAATGGCACTGGTACAGGGAGTCCTTTTGAGCCAACGTCGGGCTCGCCGGGACCTGCGGACCCTCCGGAACAGAGAGGAGCAGGCTTTCGTCGTCTACCTCGGCCCCGATGGGGCTTTTGGCGCGTTGGCCTGCAACAAGGGGGGGGGAGACTCCGACGAAGATTCCCCCAACGATGTTGTAGCAGGCCTGGCGTCAGAACCCTCCTCCGGGTCCGAGGATGGTGAAGTCAGCGTGCTTCCCAGCGCAGCGGTGCCGGACGGAGCTGAGGAGTCTGAGGGGCCGGGAGGGTTGGTCTCGGACAGTTCCGAGTCCGGCTACAGTGACGTGGAAGGAGCATGTCATTTGCAGAGAGTAGGGGCGGTGGTCGAGGATATTAGGCCACAGGGATTTGCGAGCACGGTCGACGAGGCCGGGGATCACCCTGACCCTCTCAGCTTTTTCGCTAGCAAACAGGAGGCGAACGGAGCATTTGCGTTGCTTCCGCCAGCGGTGCGTAGGCAGGCAATAGAGGATCACGCGGCCGGGAAGCCACCCACCTGGCACGCGCAGGCAGCCGCGGCGCTCCAGCAGGGCCGGGGTCTGGTCGCGGAGCGACGACCCCGAGCACGGCGTAAGCGAGTGCGTTGGCGTGACCAGGTCGCAGCAGGCGGTCAGCCTGGTGCTGAAAGTGGCCCTTCCACCGAGCAGCCACCGGGACCAAAAGTCCCCACTGTCCCGAGTCCTCAGAGTCAGAAGTCGCGAGCCTCGGCACCAGTCCCGCCGCCAGCTCCGCAGACCACAGACCCGCCGGTACCGGCCGCCCCGCCAGGTACTACCTCGCCGCCAGCCCCACAGACTGCTCAGGCCTCCCCGGAACCGCCGGAGGACGAGATAGACGAGACGGTGTCGCCGAAAATCTGGCAGCAGCTTAGGGATCTGGAAAAGGAGTTCGCAGATGTCATTTGCACAGAGCTGCCGGAATCAGTCCAGTCAAGGGAATTCAAGTCCGGCGTCCGGCTCAGGCCAGATTGGAATGGGAACGCCTTGCACCGGCGAGGGTACAAGCTGTCGGAGGAGGAGTTGCGGCAACTCCGGCAACAGCTAGATGAGCTCTTAGCCAAAGGGTACATACGACCCTCGGCCTCTCCGTGGGGCTGCCCTGTGCTGATGGTCCCCAAGCCGAGTAATCCCAAGGAGTTGCGTCTAGTCATTGACTACAGACAGATCAATGAGATGACAGTCAAGGACAAGTACCCCCTCCCGGATGTCCAGAGTCTCCTAGATGATCTACAAGGGGCTACCGTCTTCTCTACGATGGATGCCCTTTGGGGATTTTGGCAGGTCCCCATGAAAGCAGAGGACGGGGAGAAAACCGCAATGACTACGCACTTTGGAGCGTACGAGTGGTTGGTCATGCCTATGGGATTGTCAAACTCCCCAAGTACCTGGCAAAGGATGATGCAACAGTACCTCGGGCACCTACCCTTTTGCAGAGTATTTGTAGATGACATCATGATTTTCTCGGCCGAGGTTCCGGGTAAGAGCGCCCATGAGGTACACCTCGACCACCTCCGCCAGGTCCTGGAGGCATGCCGAAAGAATTCAGTCTACCTCAAAAAGTCGAAAGTCAAATTGTGCAAGCGATCAGTCCGGTTCCTAGGGCATGTGGTGGATCGGGATGGATGTCGCCCACAGCAGGATAAGGTTGCGTCGGTACGCGATTGGCCAGACCTAGAAACTGTCACACACGTGCGACAGTTTCTGGGCATGTGTGGCTTCTACCGGAGGTACATCCAGAACTTCGCAGATATCGCGTACCCGTTGACCCGCCTCACCAAATCCGGCGTGGACTGGACCTGGGGCGAGAATGAAAAGGCAGCATTTAAACAGCTAAAAACCGCCTTGATCTCCTCCCCAGCCTTGGCCCTACCCGATCAAAAGGGTGCAGCAGACGGCTCCAGACCCTTTTTTGTGCAGACAGATGCCAGTGGAGTAGCACTAGGGGGTGTACTCATGCAGGATCAGGGACGAGGCTTACAGCCCTTGGCCTTTGAAAGCCGGCAGTTCTCCAGCGCTGAGCAGAACTATCACGCTGGGGAACGGGAGCTTTGTGCCATCCATCACTGCACCACGGTCACCTGGAGACATTATCTGATTTTCACATCATTTAAGCTCATGGGAGACCATAAACCCCTTCAGTGGCTCTTCGCCCCAGCTAGGGAGCTCAGCCGACGTCAGGCTCGCTGGTACGAGGACTTGGTAGAGGTAGGAGTCCATCAGATGGAGCACGTGCCAGGGCGCTGTTTAGTAGTACCAGACGCGCAGTCCCGGCGACCAGACTATCAGGAAATGTCAGCCAGAGAAGGGTTGAAGGAAAAAAGGATTGTGGATCGCGCCACGGATGGGCCCAGAGACTCCGCACCGGCAGGCAAGGGGTCCGAAGAGGACGAGGATCCTACCTCTGTCCTCGGGGCAGTGGATTGCACCACCGATGGATCTGATGGACCCGAGTACTCTGAGCCGAAAGGCAAGAGATGCGAAGGGGACGAGGATCCCACATATGTCTTAGGCGCCACCTTCGAGTATAGTGATTCCGAGGACGAGTCCTTCCCTCCCACCAGTCCAGCACCGGTCATTGGTGAGCTCACCCATCTGAATGGGCTCACGTGGGTAGAGTCGCCGGCCCTTTGGCTGGACGCAGCTGCCACCCTAGCAGTAGGCGAGAAATCCTTGAGGGATGCCGAATCGCTAGCAATCATGACCAGAGCAGACCGAGCTAGGGAACAGGCCACAGTAGAAGTCCAGAGTCACCCGAAGTTCCCCCACCCTGAGGCCCAGAGTCATCCAAAGGCAGCCGGAAAGGTACCTGAGCCCGTTAAGCCCCCAGAAAGTAGCTCCCACTACGACCAAGTCGTAGATCGCCAGGACTGGAAGCTGATCAGGGAGCGCTTTGAGGAGATAGCAGCCCAGTACGGGGTGTTTGACGTTGACGCGTGTTGCGACTCCATGGGCGTTAACCGGCAGGTTGACACCTATTGGACCGATTGCTTGAAGGAAAAGTGGCGCGGGAAACACGTTTGGTGCAACCCCCCTTACACGAAGGATTCCGACTTGATAGAAAGAATTCTTCGGCATTTCCTTGCTGAGTGGCGCGCCGATCCGGAAAACACCTCGGCGATGTTCCTTCTGCCAGACTATGCCGCCCCCTGGAGACGGTTGATTCACCCCAAGTATGGGCTTCATCCGGTCAAAGTCTTTGACACGAAGGACGAAAAAGGTCGCCCCAACCACCTCTTCGAGTCCCCTGATGGAGGTCGACCCCCGCTGCGCTGGCCGGTCCTTCTGGTGTGGGCCCCAGCAGCCAGCAGGGCAAAGCCCCGAGCGCCGCCTGCGCGAAAGGACAGTGAGGCAGAACCCGACGAGCCTTTAGTCACTACAGGGGTTGCAGCAAGGGCCAGGGCAGCATCAGGCCCACTGAAGGCTGATGAGTTCGTCCGCGCCTTGCAAGCGGAATACGAACGCAGCCAGTACCTCAGCTCGTTGAAGGAGGAACTGGGCGCAGCCCCACATCAGAGGACAGACACATTTCGCATGGTAGACGACATGATATGGCGAGTGGCAGAAGGGCGGTATCAGCTAGTGCTAGCTCAGGATTCCCCCCTCAGAGAGCTGGTGATGCGCGAAGCACACGAGTCCCCAGCAGCAGGGCACACAGGAAGGGATAAGACACTGGACAGAGTATCCCGTCGCTTTTGGTGGCCACGCATGAGCAAGGATGTCACCGACTGGTGCAGATCCTGCGTTGTGTGCCAACAGACCCGGCCACGCAACGGGTATCCAGACGGTCAGCTTAACCCCCTGCAAGTCCCAGTAAGACTGTGGCAAGTGGTTAGTATCGATTTCGTCACTGGGCTGCCCCGCACAGAGCGAGGGTACGACGCGTTTGCTACCTTCACGGACAAGTTGTCCAAGATGGTGCACGTAGTCCCCATGCTTTACGCTGACAGCTCAGCTGCACAGATCGCGCGCATGTATTTCGACCAAGTGTGGCGTTTGCACGGCGCTCCCATGAAGATCGTCTGTGATCGGGACTCCCGCTTCAGGGATGAGATGCATCTCGAGCTACATCGGTTGATGGGAGTCCAGGTTGCCTCTACTACGCCGTACCACCCTCAAGGTGATGGGCAGGCAGAGCACACAAACCACACGGTCGAACGCATGTTGCGCGCGTACGTCGACGCCAACCAGCACGATTGGGATTTATGGTGTACCCCGGTCGAGTACGCCATTAATGACTCTCGTTCCGCCGTCACGGGATTCACCCCTTTTGAACTGACGTATGGTCACGCTCCGGCCTCTCAGCTGGACTTCTTCGTGGAGGCAGCACTTGCATCACGGAGAGGCCGAGCTAAGGGGGGAGGGGCGCAGCAGTAAAAAAGGGTACAGCCCACGAGACAGCCCGCCAATTTGTTCGCCAGTTGCAGCTCGCTAGGGAGAAGCTGCTCTTAGCTCAGCAGCAACAGATCGCCCAGTACGACGCGCGTCACAGGTCCAGGAGTTACGCAGTAGGCGATGAGGTTTGGGTGGATGCCACGCACCTCACTCAGCCGGGCGACCGCGGGTTGCACAAGAAGTTGCTTAAGAAGCGCCTTGGGCCCCTTCGGGTGCTGGAAGTCTTTCACAGCGACAGGCAGATGGCCCTTCCCGCGAGCGATAGAGGCGCACCGTCGGCCTATAGGTTGCAGACGCCTAAGCAGTGGAAAGTGCACGATGTGTTTACCGTGGACCGGCTTTCGCCAGTAGAGTCGGGCAGCCGCTTCGTGGAGAGAGCTAAGGAGATTCCCCCTCCTCCGTTGGACGTCAGCGGGCGCAAGGAAACCCACGTCGAGAGGGTGGAGCGTTCGCGCACGCGCCAGCGCCAGGGCAGGAGGTGGACAGAGTACCTGGTCAAGTGGACAGGAATGCCCCGCAGTGAGAACGAGTGGAAGACCCGAGAGGATCTGGAGTGGGACGGAGCCGGCAGGCCCGGTGTTCCCAACCGAGCGTTGTTGGAGTTTGAGAGGATCGAGGCTAAGAGAGAGAGTGGAGCGAGAGAAGCTTAGGGTCCGTAAGAGACGCGACGAGTCCGCAGGAGCGGTATGGACCACGCTATCGGAGGAGCTCAAGGTAGACGGAGCAATGCCATGGGTGCCAGAGGAGAGGTTTGATGAGGAAGTAGGAACTTTCGCGAGAGTATCTGCTCAGAGCACCCTGCCGCCAGTCAACGGAGCCGCAGCACTTGAGAAGGAGCCAGTCGGCCAGTCTAGGATTCTTGTATTGTTCTGTGGGACCGGGTCAGTCGAGAGGCAGTTCACTAAGCAATTTCCCAATAGCGAAGTAGTTGCTGTAGACATTCAGCCCAAGTGGGGCCCCACACATTGCGAGGATATCATGCGATGGGACTATCGACAGTTCAGACCAGGACACTTCGACGTAGTCTGGGCTAGCCCACCTTGCACAGAGTACAGCCAAGCGAAGACGGTAGGCATCCGAGATTTGCGTGCTGCGGACACGCGAGTTCGTAGGACATTGGAGATCATCCGGTACTTGAGGCCCGAAGCATACTTCATTGAGAACCCGAGGGGAAGAGAGCCCCACGGGTTGCACACGCGTCGCTCCATGAGCAATCTACCAGCTCCGCACCTCGTCACGTACTGCAAATACGGGACCGCATACAGGAAGCCCACGCACATCTGGACCAACGTTCCGTTGCGCACACCCTTGCGAGTATGCGATTCCGATACGCCTTGCGAGTTCTTCCGGCGGCACGGTAGGCACGAGAAAGTAGCGCAAGGAGGGCGCGCGATGAGAGCCGGAGGTGTGTTCGCGAAGGGCATGGGAGCGCGAGAGAATTTGTATGGGATTCAGTCAGCACTGTTAAAACAGCTTTTCCACAACCTGACCCTACATGAAGAGGTGCATGCGTTCCTGTCTGAACTGCTTGTCAGGGAGGATCTGAGCGAGATGAGCGTTTTAGTCCAGTCAGCTGTTGTTGAGAGTGACCCGCCCGAGTTTGAGCCAGAACCGATAGCGTTAGCGGGAGTGCGAGCGGAGGGGACGATCATACCAGAGGGCGGATGGGAATCTGACGCGAGTGGTCTTAGCGATTGAGGGCGTTGGGGAGCGTCGGGAAGAGCGGTGGCTCCAGCCTTGGCGAGACCAGGCGGCAGGTGAGAACCTGGGTAATCCATCCGAGAGAGCAGTGGCTCTAGCCTCGGCACAGCCAGGCAACAGGTGGAAATCTGTATAATCCATTTGAGCAGTGGCTCTGAGCCTTGGTATGACCAAGCGGCAGGTGAGAACCTGGGTAATCTATCCAAGCGAGCAGTGGCTCTAGCCTCGGCGCGACCAGGCAACAGGTGGAAATCTGTATAATCCATTTCACGAGAGCATTGGCTCCGGACCTGGCTCGACCGGGCAGCAGTTGGAGATCTGGGTAAAAGCTCTAGCACTCCGAGGAGGCGGTGAAGGTTTAAAACCTTTCCTCCGGGCCGGCATCCCGAGAACTGTCAGGTAATTGGCAAACCTATTGTCATCCCCTGTAAGTGTACCGTGTTGGGAGGTTTAAACCTTGAGCGTGGTAATGGATGTGAAACCTTGAGCCTTGGGGGAGCCTGGTAGTGCAGATGGCAGACCGGTGAGAGGCCGACCCTTGTGCTTAAGAGGTCGATCTCCTTATTGCTGTGTGTCTTGGGAAGTGTAATGTCATCCCAGACAACAGGCGGCTGAGACCTGTATAATCATTCAGAGCAACAGTAGAAGATCTGTATAAAAACTTTACTGGTCCGACGTGGTCAGCGTGGACGTGACCTTCCCTAAGGAGGGGGGAGTTGTGCTAGGAGGCAAGCACAAGAGCAAGAAAAACGGCTAAGTATAAAACGCAGAAGTACTCAGTACGGAGTACAGTAGGACCGATCAGAATGATGTTGATGTGAGGTGCCTAGACTGTTGTACGGAGTACTCAGTACAGTTGAGTTATGGAAAGAGTTCCTGAATGTATAAGAACTCTAAGAGTAACCCGTTTCGGGGGATGAACTGAACTGAAAAGTAAGACATAAAAGTAAAGAGCCGTAACTGCTGTATATTGTGTATTGAAAGCATGCACTGATAGCAAAAGCATAACTATATAGATTTACGAAACCGAAGTCTTGTAGTTGACCAATCGTAAGCATACCTCGTGCGGTCGTTTAATAAGTGTAGAATAGTATAAGTCCGAAACCGTAAAGAAGAGAAGAAGCCTAGGTGTAGACTCCTACAATTCCCGATCCGATCTCATTTCTAATTCCGATTCGTCATTCTCGATTCAGATGTTATGCCGACAGATTGACACGATGACTGCCCCACAGTACTGTCATACTACTGTACTGTCATACTGTCATACTGTCATAGCGTCATACTGTCATACTGTCATAGCCCTGACATCTGATATTCGATTTCATTGTCTTTTCAACCCCGATGCGAATCTGACCATTCTTCGAGGGTCTGACTGAGTGCCACGATGACACCCCCCACAGTACTGTCATACTACTATAGTGTCATACTGTCATAGTGTCATAGTGTCATACCCCGGACATCTGGTATTCATTCTCATCGTGATTTCAAGCCCAATTTCACTGTCATCGTGCCAATCCCAGATTACCCCCGATGACACACATACGGACGCATAGGCATATCGGCTCACGCTGTGCCTCCGGGCACAACGTCCACATGACTTCCATCAGATGTTGGTCCGGGTTCAATCCCCGGCGTCCTGCCAAAGTGAAGTGTGCTTTCACGGTTTTCAGGCCGGATATTGTTTAATTACACTCTGGCTTACTATTGTGTGCATATTGCATAATTACTTCTTAAATATAGAATATACATGCGCACGCGCCTTTGTATACTGTGTGTGTCTGTGTGTGGCGCGCGCGCATGTATGTGTGTATGGCACGTGTATGCATTGGTACAGTGTGAGATAGATTGTGAATCACATGTCCTGGTGTGTGTATATATATACACCCTGCCATATATATATATATATATAGTAGGGATCTCACTCTATATCCCGCTTGTAATACAAATCATCAAATTATAATGCCCTGCATGAATTTTACAACACACATCACGCTTACACATATACATCGACAATGCACACCGGTGATCTGCCATAGAAAACATGGGACGGAGATCAGTTATGGAACCATCACTATGAGCGTCTCTGGAAATCAAATAATATGATATGTACAGCCTCATGTATACAAATCATTCGTGATAATCATGTATATAAACTCATTATGGACACGTATACATTCATATGCAACCTACACGACAAGCAACAACTATATTTTCAAGAGTGTAGTGAAGTAACGTGGTATACACAACACCGCGCAATTGTATGATGAGGCATATATACATATACCAAGTATGCAATGTAATTGGACAAGCCAGGTTGTGTCTATGCACACAAGCACACTCAATGCACATGTGTGTGTGTGTGTACGTAGCTAGTCAGTGTGCGCTGGTGTGATAATCACATATTTTTTAGTAAGCAAAGAAGTTAGCAAATACATGCCTGCGTATTTACACGTGTGGGCGTGCATAATGCTTATAGAGATACATACGTTTACCTAATCTGGTATTGGATTCGATCCCTTGTGTCCCGCTTAGTATTTTAAGTTCAAATGTCTGCCTATGTGCGTGCACGTAGGTGACTGAGTACGATGATGTGAACAATGCTTACTCTGCTCACTAACAAATTCAGTTTTATGTCGTCAATTTCTCTTGATTAGTCTGAGTAAGAGTCAGAGCGCAACCAATATAATGGGGAATATCAGATAGATATTGCATGACTGCAAGCCATGGCTCAGTCCCACAGCATATATCAGTGTACAAACGCAATACACCGATGCCAACTCACCAAGTTGCCACGCACTCACAGCAGGTACACTATTAATAGCAGCTTGTTTTTTGGCAGTTCGTCCATCGAGAATAATGGCGTCCATGCAAAACCAAGTTTGATGTTGACATTAGTGTGTGGGTGTTACGAATTATGAATAAAGCAGCCCACATTATTTATACCTGGATACTTTTATTGATAATAGATCAGGCAAGCGTTACATAGCAAGGTGCAATTTGCTGAATTATGGCCGGAATCGCTATTTTTAGTATGCTAGTCCATTTCACACTACCTTAAAATCCTTACCAGGGTGCTTTTGAAATCTAATGAGCATATGGGGACATCATAGTAGATTGATTTCGAATCATTAAAATTGCTGGATGAGAATGATGAACTGATTGAGGCAAGCGTGCGCAAGGTGTGAAGTGCTAACTTGCGGCAGAAATCGCCAATTTATTATATTTTACTACTTTAAACATCTAATCAGGGCGCGCTTAACATGTAA